>JAHHUM010001446.1:1037215-1223945 GCA_036173005.1 Crenichthys baileyi | reverse complement strand
AACGGAAAGTCAAGGAAATCCCCTAAATATCTAAGATAACAACTTAAAACATAGCAGTGTTTCTGGCTAAGCAGAGAAGAGATGTTACAAGTCTCACTTTCCTAGTTTAATTTTTTTGGTTTGAAAGCCACACATTCACAGCCTCACCATAGTGTCCATTCTTTTTAATCACCAGCTCCAGTATGCTGTATGCGATCACTGTGCCAGAGGGGATCTCCAAGGAAACATCGCTGTCTGCCTCAGTGTTGTTGCTGTCCTTTCCATACACCTAAAAACACACCTTTAACACATATGCCAAGTGTTATAAATTATTTAAACATGAAAATGGCATGGCCGACCTTCATGGAGCTTCCAAGCAGGCCCAGCAACCTCAGCACTCCCTGAAAGGTGCACTGCTGCTTTTTTGTCAGGGTGACGTAGCACGAGTTGGTGGTGAGGATCCGCTCCTTCACCACTGTCAGCACTTCAGAGTGCTTCTTCAGCTGCTGCACCAGGACATGCTGCATGTCCATTAACCTGACGCAGACAAAATCTGGTAAATCAAAGTTCTTTTGAATTTTACATCCAGACATCTTCCTTGGACTCACAGTGGAGTGACAACGGTATGAAAGAGACTAAAAACCTGCTGCTGGAGTCCTTCAACAGCTTTTTTACATCCAGCTCCTCTTTCTTCAGCTTCCCAAAAAACGACTCCAGCTTGGACAACCCCAGTCCCTCCACACTGACGTTGATGGGACCAGCCTCGGTGTCCAGCTTCCCGGAGTGCTTGTCACTGAACGTTCCTTTGTAGGTCAGGAATGCTGTCTTGGACACTCCTGGGAAAAAACAGAGTGCTACCAAATTAATGTATATGTGCCAAGAATACTTCATGCACTAATGTCTCTAATTAAAAAAACAATTAAAACTTTTCATGAAATACTTCTGTGCCTCTTGAGGAGGTCAAGTCTTTAGTTTTTGTTGTGCAGTTGTGATTTTACCTCGGTTTTTATCCAACCCTTTCTGATTCCCTTAGATAAAAACCAGCACAACCAACTGCCTCCAGAGGTTACCTACTTTGTAAATAGAGTCCACCTGTGTGTAATGCTGTAACACAACGTTAAAAGATGCATGTCACAGTGTCACCAGGTCCGTCCTGGATTTAAGATCTCAGAAGATGTAAATAGGCTCTTTCAGTGTCAGAAGACCAGAAAAGCTCCAGGACCTGACAATGTCTCCTCCTCATGCCTGAGAACATGCACTGACCACCTGGCCTCCATCTTTACTCAGATCTTCAACAAGTCTCTGGAGCTGTGTGAGGTTCCCTTGTGCTTTAGATCCTCCACCATCATCCTCGTCCCCAAGAAATGCACCATTACAGGATTTAAAGACTGATGTTTACCATCTGAAGGACATCCCAGGCCTCCAGTTGGACTGCCTGCAATTTGCTTAAAGAACAAACTGGAAGGAAGCTGCAGTCAATTTGGGACTACATTTCATCCTGCACCACCTCAACTACTCAGGGACATACGGCAGGATCCTGTCAGAACCACCTGGAGCCTAACCCGCTCACAACAGTGCAGATGGAGATGGTGGACTTTCAGAACACCTCCCACACTGCCTCTCATCCCCATCCTCAACAACATTATATCTGCTGTGGATCCTTTCTGGTTCCTAGGAACCAACATTTCTCGAGATCTGTGTTGGTCCTCACACATAGACACTGTTTGCCCAGCAGAGACTGTACCTCCCGTGACAACTCAAGAAGAACTACCCTCCACAGGTGCTGCTGGTCATTTGAACAGTCTGTTCTGTGTTCGTCCATCACCTTGTGGTTTGGCTCATCCACAAAACAGGACAAACATGACAGGTCCAGCCTACAAAGAACAATTAGGTCTGCAGAGAGGATCATCAGGGCTGACCTTCCCTCCATCCAGGACTTGTACAAGTCAAGGGTCAGGAAAAAAGCGGCTAACCCCTCTGAAGACCCAAGACATCCTGGACACAAACTGCTTATCGACTGTTACCCCCAGGTCAGCACTACAGAGCACTATTTGCAAAGGCCAGCCACCACAGAGACAGTTTATTTCCCCAGGCTGTCTCTGTGATGAACACTTAACAGTCAGAGTGCCCAGATCGATACCATGTCATAATTGATTGTTTTCTCTACTTCTGTTGCTCTTATTTCAGTTTATTAGATTCATCATTCATTCATTCTTGTTTAGATTCCTGTTATGATTCTGGCCCGTCTGCCTGCTCTGCTCTCACTCATGCAATTAACTCATCTGCTTCACCTGTCTGCTGCTGCGCTGCTGTGCAATTACCATCATGCCACACACCTGTGGAGCTGCAGTTATATACAGCCCTCTGACCGGCAGACGGTGCCAGATTTTCGAAAACATTTGTGAGTAGTTATCCAGTGTTCCTTCTTGACTGATCTCGTTCCATGAGCTTGCCTTGCCTTACGGATTATTCCCTCTTGCTTGCTCCTTGTCTGACGGATAGGATTTTGGATTTCGACTTGTTTTCTGCCTCTGGTTTATGTCTCTGCCTGCCCCTTGTCTGACGCCTCTAGCCCTGGAATTCGACCCTTTTCTGTCCCTGGATTTTACGTCTCAGCCTAGCCACTGGTTTTTTTCAGCCTGAGTTTTCGCCTGGCTCTCTAGTCTGCCTGGATTTATTGTCAAGGGGCAATCACAGCTCTCTGTGTTCCTGTCACAGCGTCAGCTGGTTCCCCCCCGGAGGATTTGATCAGTCGGCAATCTGACTTCAGCCTGTCGGACGCTTCCTCATTAACTGTCTGGATCTCTTCCTCCTCTGGATTCTGTGCCTCATCACCAGACTGAGAAGGTTAGTGGCTTTATCTAACTCCTTGCAGATCCTGAGTTTTATTCAGCCACTAACTAGTCTCTCTGTTCTCAGTGGTTCCTGGAAGCTGACTGCTGCTCTTCTGCTCTCTGATCCTGAGTTTCTGAATAAATTTTTACTTATCATTTTGTGTTTTTTTTGGCTGAATTTGGGTTCTCTGTCTCTGGTCGTGATAGTAAAATCTGGCCCAAAAGATGGACCCATTGCCAGCACCGCAGTGGCGCACTAATGTTGATCACTCTAAATTGCCCTCTTAATTCCGGCTTGGGGGAAGTGTTTTCTATGCTTTCCCTTTCCCCCGGTCCTCACAGCCTGTTTCCCCCCGAGTTCCTGATCTTTGGTCCTAGACTCACGCCTCCTGAACTGTTTTCCTGACCAGTGCCGTGCTTTTTTAAATGTGAGATTTTTTTGGTTTTAAGCCTTCTTCGTCCCCTAGGGGGGGTTTGTTTTTTCCCCCTTGGAAAGGCTAAGCAATGGGGCCTGCTGAGTGGCAAAATGGTTCGATCACGTGTGCTTCTTATTCTGGATTCTCCAAGGAGCTGATCAGGGGGGTTTTTATCCAGTTTTTCCTAGTCGTGAAGCTGCCAGAGGTTTACTCTCCATTAAACAGGGAGAGAGAAGTGTTACATCTTATATCATTGACTTTCATTTACTGGCAGTAGACAGTCTTTTGGAATGAGCATGCTAAAATGGATGCTTTCATGCAAGGTCTGAATGAGAATATTAAGGATGAACTGGCTACCCGGGACTACCCTGCCTCCCCTTCACCAAATTGAGGACCTGGCAACCCGCATCGATTTGCAGCTCACAGAAAGGAGGAGGGAGAGGGGTTTTAAAACGGGTTAATTTCCCCTTCAGCTCACAGTCCTGCCCCCACCTAGAACCCAAGGGTCTTCCACCCCCTTCTGATCACTGTTGTGACCCGGAGCCCATGCATTGGGTCGTTCTAAATTTTCCCGGGGGGAACGAGATCGACGAAGGAAGAATAACTTGTGTTTTTATTGTGGTGGACAGGGTCATGTTTTTCATTCAAGTGTCCGTTAAAGCCCAGGCTCAGTAGAGGTGAGGAGAACTCTACTGAGCCGAAGTCAACTGTCTGTCTCCTTATGCTCTTTCCAGCAACCTTTAAGTGTCTTCTACTTCTCATCAGGTGTCAGTGTTCATTGACTCAGGGGCGGACACTGATTTTAGGATGAGTCGTTCGCCAGGGACCATGACATCAAGCTCCTTCCCACGTCTGACACCCGTAATGTCCTGGCATTGGATGGTCATAGTATCAACAGTTCATACTACAAGACGGAGGTAATAAAACTCACACTGGGGGGCAATCATCAGGACGAGGTCATATTCAGGATCATCAACTCTCCTAAACTACCCATTGTTTTAGGGGCCTCCTGGTTACAAAACCACAACCCCCATATTTATTGGCAAGCCAAAGAGATTTTGGGCTGGGCTAAGTCCTGCTCGGCCGCTTGTCTGTCTTCTTCCTCTACAGATATTTTTCCGGAGAATGACATTGAGGAGACATATCCTGATCTGTCTAAGGTACCACCCGAATATCATGCACTTAAGGAGGTTTTCATCAAGTCCAGGGCTACGGCACTTCCACCTCATAGACCCTATGACTGTGGCATTGAGCTCCTACCAGGCACTTCTCCCCCTAGGCGTCGATTGTATTCATTGTCAGGACCAGAGAACAAAGCCATGAGGAAGTATGTTGATGAGTCACTAAAAGCTGGTGTTATCAGACCTTCTTCTTCTCCAGCAGGGGCAGGCTTCTTCTTTGTGGGAAAGAAGGATGGTTCCTTGAGACCATGTATCGACTCCTAGGGGTCGATTGTATTCATTGTCAGGACCAGAGAACCAAGCCATGAGGAAGTACAGGGGTTGGACAATGAAACTGAAACACCTGCCATTTTACTGTGGGAGGTTTCATGGCTAAATTGGACCAGCCTGGTAGGCAGTCTTCATTGATTGCACATTGCACCAGTAAGAGCAGAGTGTGAAGGTTCAATTAGCAGGATAAGAGCACAGTTTTGCTCAAAATATTGAAATGCACCCAACATTAAGGGTGACATACCAGAGTTCAAAAGAGGACAAATTGTTGGTGTACGTCTTGGTGGCGCATCTGTGACCAAGACAGCAAGTCTTTGTGATGTATCAAGAGCCACGGTATCCAGGGTAATGTCAGCATACCACCAAGAAGGACGAACCATATCCAACAGGATTAACTGTGGACGCAAGAGGAAGCTGTCTGAAAGGGATGTTCGGGTGCTAACCCGGATTGTATCCAAAAAACATAAAACCACGGCTGCCCAAATCACGGCAGAATTAAACGTGCACCTCAACTCTCCTGTTTCCACCAGAACTGTCCGTCGGGAGCTCCAGGGTCAATATACACGGCCGGGCTGCTATAGCCAAACCTTTGGTCACTCATGCCAATGCCAAACGTCGGTTTCAATGGTGCAAGGAGCGCAAATCTTGGGCTGTGGACAATATGAAACATGTATTGTTCTCTGATGAGTCCACCTTTACTGTTTTCCCCACATCCGGGAGAGTTACGGTGTGGAGAAGCCCCAAAGAAGCGTACCACCCAGACATGGGGGTGGATCAGTGATGGTTTGGGCTGCCATATCATGGCATTCCCTTGGCCCAATACTTGTGCTAGATGGGCGCGTCACTGCCAAGGACTACCGAACCATTCTTGAGGACCATGTGCATCCAATGGTTCAAACATTGTATCCTGAAGGCGGGGCCGTGTATCAGGATGACAATGCACCAATACACACAGCAAGACTGGTGAAAGATTGGTTTGATGCACATGAAAGTGAAGTTGAACATCTCCCATGGCCTGCACAGTCACCAGATCTAATATTATTGAGCCACTTTGGGGTGTTTTGGAGGAGCGAGTCAGGAACAATTTTTCCTCCACCAGTATCACGTAGTGACCTGGCCACTATCCCGCAAGAAGAATGGCTTAAATCCTCTGACCACTGTGCAGGACTTGTATATGTCATTCCCAAGACGAATTGACGCTGTATTGGCCACAAAAGGAGGCCCTACACCATACTAATAAATTATTGTGGTCTAAAACCAGGTGTTTCAGTTTCATTGTCCAACCCCTGTATGTTGATGAGTCACTAAAAGCTGGTTTTATCAGACCTTCTTCTTCTCCAGCAGGGGCAGGCTTCTTCTTTGTGGGAAAGAAGGATGGTTCCTTGAGACCATGTATCGACTACAGGGGTTTAAACGACATCACCGTCAAGAACTGATACCCTCTACCACTTATGAACACTGCTTTCGACCAGATTCAGGGCGCCAAGATCTTCTCTAAGTTGGATTTGAGAAACGCTTACCACCTTGTTCGTATCAAGGAGGGGGATGAATGGAAGATGGCATTTAAAACTCCCACTGGTCACTACGAGTACTGTGTAATGCCTTTTGGTTTAACCAATGCCCCTGCAGTTTTTCAGGCATTGGTGAATGATGTCCTGAGGGACATGGTGGGAAAGTTTGTTTTTGTATACCTTGATGACATTCTGATTTATTCCCAGGATCTGAAACCACAGAAATCATGTCCGGGCTGTCCTCCTCCGTCTTCTTCAAAATCATCTGTTTGTCAAAGCTGAAAAGTGTGAGTTTCATACCACTACCACCTCATTCCTTGGATTCATCATTTCTCCAGACCAAGTCATAGTGGACCTCTCCAAAGTCAAGGCAGTCTTGGAATGGCCTTCTCCTACCGACCGCAAACAGCTTCAAAGGTTTCTGGGGTTTGCTAATTTTTACAGACGGTTCATCAGGAATTATAGCCTCATAGCAGCCCCTCTTAATGCTCTCACATCATCTAAAACAAGGTTTGTTTGGAATGAGACAGCAGAAAGAGCTTTTGTCAAGCTCAAAGGATTATTTACGTCTGCTTGTGTTCTACGGTCCCCTAACCCCGATAAACAGTTCATTGTGGAGGTTGACGCCTCAAACACAGGGGTTGGAGCTGTCCTAAGCCAAAGAAATTCTGATGACCGTATTCACCCATGTGCCTTTTTTTCTAGGACTTTGTCCCAAGCAGAGCGCAATTATGATGTGGGGGACCGAGAACTGTTGGCAGTCTAGTTGGCTCTCGAGGAGTGGAGGCATTGGCTAGAGGGGGCTAAGGAACCGTTTCTTGTATGGACAGATCATAAGAACCTGGAGTACCTGAGATCAGCAAAGCGCCTTAATCCCAGGCAGGCAAGGTGGGGTTTATTTTTTGGAAGATTCAACTTCTCTTTGTCTTTCAGACCTGGAGTCAAAAATGGCAAACCAGACGCCCTGTCCAGAATACAGGAACCCTCCGAGTCACAGACCTCTGGGGAGGATGAGTTTATTCTTCCGGAATCAGTGAGACTCTCTGTCACCATGTTGGAGTTGGAGGGAGAGGTTAGAGATGCCACCAAAGACCTCCCTATCCCAACTTCATGCCCACCTGACCGGTGTTTTGTTCCGGAGCGCCTCGTACCCAAGGTACTGAATTCATGCCATAATTCACGTCTGTTCTGTCATCCTGGTATCAGCAGGACGTTACAGATGGTCCGAACTCAGTTTTGGTGGCCATCTCTTGTCAAAGATGTCACAGATTACGTCACGGCCTGTACTCAATGTTCCCAAGCCAAGTCTTCTCATCGCCCTCCTGCTGAACTCTTGCATCCCCTACCCATTCCTCCTCGTCCCTGGTCACACATAGCCATGGACTTCGTCACAGGTTTGCCAGTTTCTAATGGCTTCACAGTTCTGTTAACTATCATCGACAGATTTTCTAAGATGGTTCACCTAGTCCCTCTCAAGAAGTTGCCCTCAGCCAAGGAAATGGGGGACATTCTGGCACGTGAGGTTTTTTGCCTTCACGGCATACCCACAGACATTGTCTCAGACAGAGGGCCCCAATTTGTGTCACGTTTTTGGAAAGAATTTTGTTCCTTGCTGGGGATTACTGTTAGTTTTGTCCTCAGGATTTCACCCACAGTCGGATGGACAGACTGAGAGGGCCACCAGGAGTGGAGACCAAACTTCGCGCACTATGTGAGTCAGACGCAACCAAATGGTCTCAAAATTTACCCTGGGTTGAATATGCTGTCAACACCCTCCCGGCTAGTGCCACGGGGTTATCCCCTTTCCAAGTTGTGTTTGGTTTTTCAGCCACCCTTGTTCACAGTCCAGGAGAAAGAGGCTGAGGTTCCTTCTGCTCAGGCCGCGGCCCTAAGATGTCAGCGCATCTGGAGGAAGGCAAGAAGGTCTATGATCAGAATGTCGGAGGTGCAGGCACGCACAGCAAATCGTCGGAGAATCCCTGCTTCAAGCTACCAGGTGGGACAGAAGGTTTGGCTATCCACCAAGGACCTCCCGCTTCTGGTTGACTCCCGTAAGCTGGCACCTCGTTTTGTGGGACCCTTTCCCATATCCAAGATCATCAATCCTGTGGCTGTTCGTTTACGTCTGCCTCGTGCCATGAGAGTTCACCCTACGTTCCACGTGTCCCGGATCAAGCCCTATGTGGTGTCCCGTGTTATTCCCCTGGAATTCCTCTGCACATCTGTGTCAATTAGCCTCCCTCCTTCAGTTGCCTGCATATTCTCTCCTACCAGCTGCTCCTGATTTCCCTCTG
Organism: Crenichthys baileyi; assembly: GCA_036173005.1. Lineage (NCBI taxonomy): Eukaryota > Metazoa > Chordata > Actinopteri > Cyprinodontiformes > Goodeidae > Crenichthys > Crenichthys baileyi. Next base: position 1,215,460 of record JAHHUM010001446.1, on the reverse strand, counting down.
ATTAGCTCCCCTTGTTCTTTGGTCTATTCCCATCCTCCCTCAGTATTTATACTCTCTGGTTTCCCTGCTCTCCACTGGTTCCTTCTGGCAACTAGCTCCTCCATGTCTGATACCCTCCCGCTGTTCTCTTCTGCCTCACTGTAAGTTGACCAGTACCACCATAAAATATTCTACTCACCATGCGGCTCCCGAACTCTTGTCTGCACTTTGGTCCAACAAAACCCCTGCGTACTATTCATTGAGAACAAAGTGGAACCGACCAAAGTCAAATTCCTTTTTTGAGTGCACAAACTTGGCGAATAAAGTTGATCATAATTCTTTTGATTCTAATTTAACACATAAATACAGCTGATCTGTGAAGATCTCAAACGTTTGTTCGAGAACCTTATGTAGACTACAGAACACATCCTACAGTTTAGGGATAAAGTTGCAGAAAAGTTTAAAGTGGAGTTTGGTCACGAGATATAATTTCAAGCTTAGAACAGCTCATGGGGTACTTTTTATTTCACTGAATAAAAATGGAAAGAGTTTTGCACATCTAAAAAAAACCTAAAAAGACATAAAGGGTTGATGTGAGGACATTAATCATTGAAACAGCCAAGAGGCCCATGGTAACTCTGGAGGAGCTGCACACATCCACACCTCAAATAGCAGAATCTCTGCAGCCCCTCTAGAGTTATCAATGGCCCCTTTCCTGCTTGTTTAATTGATGCTCTTCTTGTCCAGCCTAGAGGCCCTAAAGATCCACTGGTCAGGCAGGAGACTGTCGACAGGACAACCGTTAGTTATGCACACTACAAATCTGGCCTTCATGGAAAAGCGATAAAATCCATAATAAGTCCTGTTTGCAGTCTGTCACAAACTTTTAGAGGCTACAACAGACTACGGTCTGGGGTAGCGGATCACTTTTAACCCTATGAAGTTAGGGATTGTAATTTGACAAAATATGAAAAACTTCAAGATTTATCAATCATTTTGCAAAGCACTGATTGTTGCATCAGTGTCCAAGAAATCATACACCAACTAAGCTCTTCTTCCTGCTGTCTTGATGTTTTACCCACAGTTTTCCTTAAGAAAGCTTTGCCTGTAATAACATCTGATTTAACACAAACAATAAACACGTCCCTTTTGTCAGGTGTTTTCCCCCAGGCCCTGAAAACAGCAATTATCAAGCCTCTATTGAAAAAGAGCAACTTGGACAAGCTGCTAATACAGAACTACAGGCCTATCTCAAACCTCCCATTCATCCGCAAGATTATTGAAAAAGCTGTGTTTCAACAGTTAAACAACTTCCTAACAATGACCAACTGCTTCAATGTCTTCCAGTCAGGCTTTCGTGCTCACCACAGCACAAAGACTGCTCTTGTCAAGTTGTTCAATGACATCCGTATAAATGCAGACTGTGGAAGAACCACAGTGCTGGTATTATGCAGCATTCAACACTGTTGATTACTCCATTTTATTAGAGCGCCTGGAAAACTGGGTCGGCCTTTCTGGTACCGCGCTCAGTTGGTCTAAATCCTACTTGAAGGACAGGGACTTTTTTGTGTCAGCAGGTAACTTTACATCAGAGACCACAAAAATCACATGTGGCGTTCCCCAAGGGTCCATCTTAAGGCACCTCCTATTCAATATCTACATGCTCCCCCTAACTCAGATTTTAATAAACAACAACATAAGTTATCATAACTATGCAGACGACGCACAGCTATTCGTTACGATGTCACCAGGTGACTATGAACCCTTTCAAGCGCTTGGTGAATGCTTAAAAGAAATCGATGCTTGGATGTGCCAAAATGTTCTTCAGCTGAATCAAAACAAAACTGAAGTAATAATCTTTGGACCAAAGGAAGAGCGTTTAAGTTAGCATACAGCTTCAGTTTAATACAGCTAGAAACCACCAGTCAGACTCGAAATCTGGGTGTAGTGATGGACTCAGACCTGAACCTTCAGAGGCACATAAAGACAGTAACAAGGTCAGCCTTCTATCTATCTAAGACTAATGTCTCAGCAGGACCTTGAAAAACGAATTCATGCGTTCATCTTTAGTAGAATTGATTACTGCAACAGTGTCTTCACAGGTCTGCCTAAAAAGTCGATCAGACAGCTGCAGTTGATCCAGAACGCTGCTGCCCGCGTCCTCACTTGAACTAAGAAAGTGGAGCACATCAGCCCAATTCTAAAGTCCTTACACTGGCTCCCTGAAGCTCAGAGAATAGACTTAAAATACTTCTGTTAGTCTATAAATCACTGAATGGCTTAGCACCAAAATACATTACAGACTTGTTGTCAGTGTATCAACCACCCAGACCTCTCAGGTCTTCTGGCTCAAATCTACTCTGCATACCCAGAACCAGAACCAAAGATGGAGAGGCAGCTTTTAGTTCTTATGGTCCACTAATCTGGAATAAACACCCAGAAAACTGTAAAAGCGCCAAAACCCTAAGTTGCTTTAAATCAAGATTAAAAAACGTATTTGTTTAGAGTGGACTTTATGTTATCTAAACATTATTAGTTAAGTTTTCAGTCCAATTTTCCTTTCGTTTTCTTATCCATCATTCTATTCTCTTTATTTTTTTTAAATACCTCTGTTGTTTGATTTTCTGTATCATTGTAATGTTTTTCCTTATGTACAGCGCCTTGAGAGCCTTGTTGCTGAAAAGCACTGTATAAATAAACTTGACTTGACTTGTTTAATAGGTTCAAAACATATCAGCCGGACTGGTATAATTGAACAAGTGATTTTCTCCTTTTTGTGTAACATTAGAAGCTTGTATAAAGATATGCACACCTACCGGGTATGAGCACCTTGTCACCCTGCAAAAGATCGCCCAGGGTGAAATCGGTCGGCTGGTACTTGGGTCTCTGCCAGGCCCAGACGCGGTTGCGCTTGATGACGATTGCCATGGGGAGCAGTTTGTGGGAGTCATTTACTCGGGAGACGGGGATGAGGCTTCCTTCTGGGTCAACCTGACGGACGAAGTTGACAGTGGCCTTGGAAAACATGGCCTCAGCTGGAAAGGATTATAGAAAAGCTTTATTCTGGTTTCATTGTGGGCAGAAAGAGCACACACCTGAGATGATTTTTATTGTATGCCCAGTTACCACTTCTGATAGGTTGTGTAAGTGTGTGAGTGTGGTTGTTTACAATGTAAACCCCCAACTTCCCCTGTTTGTAAGGTGACCTCATAGCAGAAAGGGAGTACCATGAATACTACCGCATTGGTGTGACCATAAATTCATGAATGATAACACATACTCATTACTTCTGTGGGGCTCTGACTAGATGGATTGAATTTTTAAAGTATTCAGGAACAAACAGAGGATAATGAGCAAAATTTTTGACTGTGGTGGGCAGAAGAATGCATTAACTACACAACAGATCGGACTAAGGAACCAACTCTAACTCTTCTGGGTTTCACGTGTGTGGAGTCATCTGGCCTAAATTTTTTAGGAGTGGCTGTAGTATCATTGCCAAACCTTTCCCTCTCTTCCCACTCGGAATCCAAAGGCTCAGATGTACAGTTTGTGAATATTTTATGTTGTCTTTGTTTAGAGTGATCTGAACCAAGGAGAACAGGGAGGAAACAGGAAACAGATTTTTTCTTTATTCAGACACAATTGTTCATAACTGAGAGATTTAGATTTAAAGATATCTTTTTATTTAACCAAAATATTTCTTCTGACAGGAAATAATATTAACATTTTGGACAGGTCAAGCCAGAGTCCTGACATGGATCTGTGAAGTGACCTAAAGATTAGAGTGATAGCAAGGAGGTCTTCCAGCCTCAAAGATTTGGAGCCCATCGCAAAGGGTGAATCGTCAGAAATTCAGATGGAAACATTTAAAAAGCAATCATAAGACGGGTTTGATAGCTGTAATGTCAATAAAGCATTTTCCATTCATCATTAAGAAAGATGTCAGGGATTTTGGACACGCCACTTTCTGGAAAAATATAAATAAAATCACAAATTTGTGAAAAATATTATGGGTGATCGTGTCTCCCCCCTGACAGTATGGTCCTCTGGGCAGTAACCAATATCACCCATGCCAAAAGCTGCCACTGTTAATAAACGTTGAAGAAAACCCTCCTTTTCCCACTTACTAAAGTAAGTACAGATAAAATATCCTTGAGACTGTGGCTGCGCTTTGGAGCCCCATGACTCATATTATGAAATTAAATCAAAGAAAACGAAGTATTTAGAGTGCCTGGAAAAGGCTGGAGAGAAAATAAGTCTTCCCCAAAACGTATCAATAGTTCTGAGCTAAATAGAAATGCTTACCTTTAAAGCTGAAAAGGTTAGAGTTAGTTGTGTGATCAGAGCGCGTCCGGATGTCACTCTTCAATAAATGTGGACCAGAAACCTACTTCCGACAGCGGTTCCGATCCGAACTGATCAGAGCTGGACCACTCTTGGTGTAAGACAATGGAGGAGGACGGCTTACAGTTTGCGACCGCCTACCCACTCGAGTTAAGTATGGTCTATGAACCCAGTAAGATGTTTGAGTCTGTGACTTGCTTTTCGATTTCTACGCTCCATCAGTAGATTTAGAAGGGAAAACGTTTAGTGGCCTGTTTAATGACTCTTGGATTCATTCGTGCCTTTCTGCCGGTTATGCTTTACATAAATACTGGTTATTGAGAGGTAACCTGAGCTGATTTCAATGCACCACATCTGGGCAGCTGAGTGAAGAGTGGGATAGCTTAATGAGCATCTTTCACATTCACTGGCTCTTAAGAGTCTACACACCCCCTGTTCAAATCCCAGATTCGTTAACCTTAAAAAGTCGAGACTATGATAAATCATTTTCAATTTTTTATTTTATTTTTTACCTTTAATGGAACCTATCCTGTGGAATTCAACTGCAAAACAAACATATCTGTTACTGGGAACATTTACAAAATTTAAAGGGTGCAATACCCTAGTTTCATAAGTGTGCACACACCAAAAGTTCTCCAAAAAAGAAATTCCATAAATATGGAATGTCTCCAGATAGACAACTTTGCACAATAACATCCTTCGGATAATTCAAAAAACCTCATACTCCCCACACAGAGCTACAGTATATGTCGCTCTCATGTAACCAGAGGACCTGCTTTTACATGTTTGAATGTGTCCTATACATGGCATGTGGCAAACTTTAAACGGGACATCTTATGAGTTTCTTATGGCAGTTTTCCTTAAAAGGCCAGATTTGGGGAGTGCACAACAAATTAGAGATACATCTTGAAATGATTGCCCAACAAAGTAACAGGACACATTTCAGGGTCTCAGTAAGACCACCAAGAACTGATCTCTCTTGAATAGCTGCATTGCTCCCTCAAAAAGCCAAAAACATTTTAAAAGGCTCTCTCAACCTATTTCGACTATGCCCATCAGGCAGGAAATGCAGGAGCATTCGAACAACGACATTAGCAAATTTGAATCATTAACCTTTCACTAGCTTTAGGCTGTGACTCTTAGATTTTAAAATGGGAATCTTGGTCTGAGCTTGTCTTACAGATGTGTTTCCGCCTTGGATTTTTAAAGAGGTCATTTCTACTTTGGGGCAACATTTTAATATCTCGTTCAGAGCCTTTTATAGGCATTTGAGGCACCTTGAAGGAAACGTCAATTTGTGTCAGCCATTGCAGTGGAAATGTGCTCCTCATTCATGGGGGTGTCCCACAAGGCTCATTTCTTGGGCCTCTGCTTTTTTTCCATTGTATTTCCTTCCCATGGATGCTCAGTGGCACGGTTGTTGACAGTGCTGCCTTGCCGTAAGTAGGTCCTGGCCTGGGGTGTTTTTGCATGGAGTTTGCATGTTCTCCCTGTGCATGCGTATGTTCTCACTGGTTACCCTGGCTTCCTTCCACAGTCGACAAACACAACTGTAAGTTTCGATTGTTTACTCTGTAATGCATTCATGTGCACAGTTGATTGTCCTGTTTCTCCCCCCCATTGTTCTTTGGAAAACAGGGCGGACAAATATTCCCAAGCCAAGGTGTGCCATTGTAATATACTCCTACCAAAAACAAGACAAATTTTCCTAATTTTGTACCCTTCTGCCCACTCCTGCCTTTGTCCAATGAGATTTGTTCTTTGCAACCTCTCTCTGCTGCGGCTTTAGCTAAAGGATGCCAGTTAACCTCATCAGAAGAGCTACACTTTATTTCAGATTATTCAGATTCTCTATAATTGATTTCAGATGTGCACCAAAGAACACTGAACGCTGCAAATGATTTAAAGAGTTCAACAAAAAATTCTTTAAGAGTGCACAGATTTTTGCAACCAGGTTATTGGACCTTTTTTTATTCCATTTTTCTTTCCAAAATAATTTTTCTTCAGATGAATAACACAGGACAAATATCACATTCAAGGTGGAAAGAGGTCTGAAACTATTTATTTTGGTCTCATTTTGCACGTGACAGAAACCTGGATTTCTTATAGGGGTGTGTAGACTTTTTTATATCCAGTGTGGCTATTGTCTATTACTACTTTTCATTTCAGTGTGGTAATGCTTTTTGTGTGAGAGGACAGTGAAGAAATATTGAGCATCTGTATCAACCTTGAATGAATGAGATGTGTTTACGTTCAGGAAGCACAAAAAATGTAAAATATAGAAAAAGATTTACAGTTGAAGCTGTGGAATCATGGTCAAAATTGACTTTAGTGAAGGCTTGACAGAAAACATGGGGACGCAGATGTTCTCTGTGTGGTTTTAGCAACCTTCCTATAAAACATGCAGAATTTTTTTACCAAAACCTAAACTAACAATAATATTTTGAAAATGATCTACCAAATTGCAAAATTAAATTGGTCTCTTAACATTAAAATAAGCAACTGTATCCTCAAGCCATATTACAAGACTTTAACTTAAACCATGCAATGAAAAATAAAAAAGCACAACATTGTGCAGGTCTATCACATAAAAACCCAATAAAATACATTGAAGTTTGTGGATGTAATGGCATAAGACAGGTTTTCAAAAATGTTTTAGCAGTGGTTGGAGGTTGTAGTAGCAGCAGCTGAACGCAGCATAATGTGTGAGCCAAAATAAATGTCAAGGCAAGTACAGGAAGTGCAATTCAATAAAAAGCCCTCGGACCTGCAGCATGGGTCATCCATGGGCCAAAAAATTCATAATCGTGGCATCGTAACGCTGCACTACAACGTAGGCAAAAGTTAGCCCCACAAACAAGTCTATACAGGGACAATGTGTAGGGTAAATATAAGGAACACACATTAAAGCAGTAAGAAAAAAACTAAAGAATGCAGCAAAATGATTTTTACCTGGAATGGAGTGAAATGAATATATACAGATGCATGTATTAATAAACAATACATTTAAAAAAATGCAGAATTCTTTCACCCATTGTAAAATTTATTACATACTTTTAAAAGGAAGTATCTGTGCTGTTTCCTTATGAGAAAACGGTATCCAGTCTTGCTACAGACATGAATGATTATAACAAGGCAGCATACTCAAAAAGGCATTCCTTCCTTTTTAAGATTAAAAATCTCTAATCAGCTTGTTGCTGAAGTCATCAGAAAGTCCTTGTGTCACGACTTTGACACAGTATAAGAACACTGAAGTGGGACATGACCACCTGCAGGAGTTCCTTATTCCGCTCATCTTCCTGATGGCTGTCAGTCTCTGAATAAAGGTATTTTTTTGTATAACTGTTCCAGCAGTTCTGTGAATGCGGCACTACAGTAAAAGGCACTTTGATAAATGGTGAAAAGCAGTAAAACACACTATATATATGCACCTTAAGTCTAAACTGACTGTGTGTATATTAGAGACAGAAGCAGCACAATTTACACAAACAGCAACAAAATGTACAACAGGCCACACCAAAAGAGGAAGCAGGAGGTCCATATGAATTTGGACCACAGTGACACAGAGCAGTTCATGTTGATCAGGTCAGGGCTCCTGATTGCTGATCTTCTAGTTTTAGATAAGTTGGAGGGGATGGATATAGTTCGAACCCACAGGTCACCACAACACAGGAAAGTCCATTTTGCCGAAGCCGGGGTCTCTGCGCAGCTCCCAGTACGTGTTGTTGCTCACCCATGTGTCATCCTTGGACTTCCTGCGCAAACAAAACACAAACAAAATAATATATCCTTAATGCAGAATGGATCCTAACAAAATTCTTCAAAATGATGAATTATACTTTGATCTGATGAATCCAGAATGTATTTTAATAATTCATACTTCTAACAATTATAAACTCATATCGCGCTCTGCTGAAGATTCGTCCTGCTCCTGCTTCATCATCAGTAAGTCTGATGCTTGTAGTTTTCCTCTGACAATGCTGCACTCAAATTATCATGTGAAAAGCCTTCAACTTCCTTTAGTCTCCTGGCAACCAGCACAGGTGAGCCATGGTGCCCTCATGTCCACTGGGGAGAGCGGCCAATAAGATTACAATGTAAATGGGACCAGAAAGCTGCTGGGAGTAAATCTTCTTGCCTCACTTGTTTCATAGTTATTGTAGACAGTTACGGTTCTATCTACCATTTTCTTACCACTGTCACCATTTTTGGCACAAATTCCAAAACAATCCCACAAGGCCGGCTGAAATGATGCTGTTTCTGACACATGCTGTCATTCTCTTCCTGCTTTTTCATTACTGCTTGCTGATCTGACTTTGTGTACTTCAACCCATCGCTAGATCACTGGTAAAAGGCTTTTCTGTGCATACTCTGAACCTAATCGTACACACACATGCCAAACCACCGCTCCATCCTTGGTTGCATCAGACCAGGTAGAAATACACCATGCAACAACTGCATTAGATCAAACAGAACCTGCATGTAGAAAAACAAGCAAACAGCAGCTTACTTGAAAAAGCGTGGCTGATGGGTCATGTTGTTGTACTGCAGGACTCTCCTCCTCTCCCTCTGGAGCTGCTCTAGCCTCTGTTTCTGCTCTTCAGCTCCGTCTATGTTCCCCTCCTCCAGCAGCCTGATGAGTGTAAAGAGTGAGCTGAGAATGAGAAATACTTATCATCATAGTTTTTAACATCTATTACATATTTTTCCATGCTGTAATAAAACTATTTATAGGAAGTAGTTTTCACTAAAGTGAAATTGTTTTAAGTAGAGGAGAGGTGCATAACCTCAACACATCTTTACACAGGGTTCCTACATATTTACATGTCTGCATTCCCTACTTTTCCAGACTCAAGAAACAGATGGATGATGGTCAGAAAAATGGATGGTCAGTAACCATGATTGAATGGATGGATAAATTATTTTCCTATCCTCTCTTCCCATAGTTATCCAGACGTTAATATAAATCGTCTCAAAATCTGCCAACCAATGGCAGCTTTAAATCCGTTCAGTCACAAAGACACGTTGATAACTATCAAGGATAGACCTGAAAAAAACAAATGAAAAGAGTGTGAACCTTTGGTCCGGCCTAAAACGTGTGTCTGTGGGGGGCAGCATTGTTCTTAAGGAGGAGTCCAGCTCGTTCAACTCCACTGCAAACTGGGTGAAACCATAGTACTGCTCCTGCTCCAATGGCATGGGATCTACAGATGAACACGTGATAAATGGGATGTATTATAACTCTTAAAGAACCATGATGATTGACATTTTCTGGCACTGTTTTACTCACTCGCGCGCCAAATGCAAGTGGCAGAAGGAGGGTCTCCTTGAAACACTGATTCGTGCCATTTTCCGAAAATGGTGTGCATTGCTTTTCCGTTTGAATCTGTAACCACACCCTGTATCTCGTTCACTGTGGAGCTCCATGATTTTGCCTGCGGGGAAAAATACCTTGTATAAAGAGCAGAAGAAAGATCCAGTTTTCACTTTACTCTTATAGTTAAACTTATAAATATGATTGAAAGGTTTATTTATTTAGTAATTAAATTCCAAAATTAAAACTTATCCCGATTCATTACAAAGAGCCATCATTATAAAATGAACAGCAATGAAAGCTTGAAATGCATCACTCTGTTTCCAATAAAACTTTATAATATATAACAATCACTATTTGAACTGAATTACAACTGAATTAAAACTTTCAATGTCATTCTCTAATTTACTGAGACACCTGTATGGTTTGTCTATTTGGCAAAAAACAAATTGAGCTCATCTTTATTGTCCTAACCATAGTTCCTCCACTAGGTGGCACCGTTGGCTTTGAAAGTACAGCAGGTGAAGCAGAACGCTGATTATTGAACAGGATTTGTTTCTACAGTACTGCACACTGATAAAACATCACAAGAATCATTAATTTGAGGCTTGAACAGACATTCACTACAACAAACAGACACTCGTCTGTATTTCCTCACCTTGATAAATGTTACTTTACACTGACAGACGTCACTGTTCACGTTTTTGATGGCCATCTCTCCGTAGTGTTCGATCCAGCGCTGGCCGCTAAGGATGTTGTGGATGCAGGAGGTCACTTTGTTCCATTCGTAGTGGTCCCCAAACCTGGAGAACAATACATGCAGACAATCCCCTTTATTGTGTCAAAATGACATGCTCTGTTATGCACAGTGACACAGACACTGGGATTAAACAGACACACGCCGCCGCACACACAGGATAAAAAAGGAGAGGACCTACGCAGGTAGTGTGACATGTGTGGTTCCCATGGGAACTATTTCCATGGACTTTCCCCAGAATTTATTTTTCCATCGCACATCTAAAACGGAAAGCACAATTCCACAGGTGAGAGGATGTGACCGTAGAAAGTGCATTATCCTCATTTAAATCATAAAAGTGTTAGTCTGACCTATTCTCACACTAGCTCTTTTATATGCTGGTCTATTGTTCATGTACATGAATGGGCACAAATATAGCATCTCTTCCTTTTGCTGTCATTGGCAAGTAAAAACTGTTGTGTCAGAACTATCAGGAAAGATCAAGGGACCTAATGAGTTCAAATTCATTTCTAAGCAAGTTTGCCGGAGCACGAAAGGGATGAGGCGTGACAGCGCTGATCCACTCAGAAAAGGAAATTAATTATTCCAAACATGCTCTCACCTTGCCAAAAGCAGAAGTTCCTTGAATCTGAGTGACACGCAGACACGGGTGGATGATGACTCACCTAAGAGAGGAAGGGATGAAATGATGAGGCCCTTTATTTAAAGTTTTTTGTTCAATCATATGTTGACTCTATTGGTATAAAAAGGTGATATCTGCAACTTTTTATCAGGCATGAAAATATTGCAACAATTCATATTAAATGTTAGGGATCAGTTTTTTTTTTCAGTGCATGAGTTTTGAATTTATCCTTCTTGTATAAAACTACCTAAATGAGATGTGACACCAAACTCAACATTTTGCTCCTTGTTCCACAGAAGTTCAACATATTCTACTGTAATACTTCTGACTAATAATAATTCTGTCTCTATGTATAGGTTAAACTAAAAGTGTATTTTTTTTTTTTAGAAGAGTATTTTTTAGTCAGAGAAATGTGAAAACTGCGCGATAGTACCTGTTCAGCTATAAACCTGAAGCCCTTATCAGGTCTGTCGCACTCGTACGTCTCTCCTAGGACGGGGTTAAAGGGCTTGCTACCGGCTCGGTAGTAGGAGGACGCATAGGCGGATATTGCAAAGGTTGCAACATACACCTGCAGAAACAAAAGATGAAAAGGATGCTTATTAATTGGAGATAAGTACTTACTCTTAGTGTTGGTATGTGAGCATTTTGAGCTGATTTCAGTACTGTGCTGACGGCATAACTACTGGGGAATTAGATGATAGATATTTGATGATTTTTAACATTTAAAAAAACAAAAATTTGAAAAGTGTGGTGCCTATGTGTATTTACTCTGATGCTACAACCTTCCTGCAAAACAGAGACCATAAACATGCAGCCAGACCTACAATGGAATAGTTAAGATCAAGACATATTGGCGTGTTAGAAAGGCCCAGTCAAAGTCCAGAGCAAAAATCTATTGAGAATCAAGGTTCACAGGCACTCTATCCAGTATGACTGAAGAATTGGCAAAGATTTGTGTTTCTAGTCATGCAAAGCTGGTAGATATATAACTTGAAAGAATTGCAGCCATAACTGCAGTGAAAAGTGGTTTTAGAAAGTATTGCTCTCACGTAGGCTGAAGGCAGATGCACACTCTTAACCTTTTGTTTGGTAAAGAAAACAATATAAAAATTATTTTCCTTCCCCTTTACAACAATGCAAAGAAGTTTAAAACACAAATGTGTGGGTAACATTTTGTCTGGGGGGCACATTTTGCCAAACGTTTCTTATTTGAAATGCTCCATTATACGTATTTCTGTCATTTACCATGCGCTGGTAAGGGTCTTCAGTCTGATTCGCAGTGTCCAGGAGGTCGCTGTACTCCAGCTCCTCACACAGCCTCTGCAGGGTGTTGATGGGCTCGTTGAGCTGCACGGGCATGGCCACCTTGGACAGGTCTTTGCCGATGTTGTTCCTCAGGATGTTCCACAGGCTCACGCTGTTGGGAGGACAGGGGGACGGAAGTGTGGAGCGACGGCGAGCCAGGGTCACTACGCTGCTGACTGGAGGACGAAAGGGATGTTTTAAACAGAGATCAGGCACGGCTGAGACCAAGGACATGGCTTCTCAAATGTAGATGCCAAAATCATATAAAAATGATTATGTATATCCACAGCCTGTGTTTAACAGGCGATCTTAAGCAGATGGAATAAAACTGATGAAATATACAGTACATTCAGCAGTGACTTAATGATCTCTGCAAACAGATGGTTTGGCGTAAACTGTACGATGAAATGCCACACTCAGTGTGTAAACACGTCTGGAAGCTGGGATTGCTCATATTCAACATGTTCTCTGAGTACTTTCACCGATTTCAAACATGCAGAATTACCATGAGCTGACAGTCAGTAAAACAACAAGGTTTACACCAAGAATTAGTCAGGATCACAGGCCCAATATGGAGCAAGAAAAGGTTTCTTCAAGCTGTGGTGGCTTTCCATCTGTTATGAGGATTAGTATGACTTAACACAAACAACTTGGCGCTCCATCATGTACCCGAGTTATGTCTCGCGCTGCCTCCATCGAAGGTATCCATGGAGACGGTGTCGCTGACATCACTGATATAAGAGTCGTCGTCTGACACCTGGACAATGGAAACCAATGTGGAAAGATTATAGAGGCTCTACAATAAAAGATAGACAGACAAAACCAAAACTGTCTGTAAAGCTCTCAAACTTTGATGATTTGTTGTCTGATTAACTCTGCTTTTATAAAAATGCGCCGATGCGTTTACTGCTTTGCAATGACAGTATCCTTCTAAAGGATCTAAAAACGTCCAAATAATTAGGTTAATAATCAGTTGTAAAGGGCTCCCACACATTTTTTACTTCAAAATTCCAGACTTTTGCAGACATTAACACTTCCAGAGTTTTCTGTCCTTTTTAGGAACCCTAAATATATAACTTGAGTAATTGACAGATATTTGTACCGAGGTCAGGATACCTGGAAAAACAAGAGTTTAGTAAGTAAGTCAAAGGAAGGAAGGAAGGACAGGGATGTGAAAACAAATGGATGATGGAGGGATATAGATGGGCGGATTGCAAAAAGCTTGACGGACGGAAGAAACTAAATGGATGGACGACTGTCTAGACAGACTGAAAGATTTTCAAAGCCTGCTTATAAAGCAGTTATGTATCTATTCATAGAGTGATACAGAATCTATATTTAGTGAGAAACCAGACATTTTAAAGTCCTCTCTGGTCGTGTAAATAATGACTCATCTACTTGAGTGAAAACCAGTTTCTTATCTGTTTATAAAGGTCTTACTGTTGTTTTAATCTTTATCATAGACGACACAAGGCATGGACTAAATAAACTAACCCTCATTTAAAATATCTTTCACCAACACTGTGTCAATTAAATTTCAAATTTTTACAATTACCCATCTGTCCACATTGAGATTATTGTACTCGGTTTAAATCAACACACGTTTTATATTAAAAATGCAACGATTCCATACTTGACTCCACATTCAAACACTTTTAGTGGCTGTGTAGACAATATATGTAGTGTTTTTCCTACTTAAGTCATTCATCTGGGTACATGTGGTGTTTAACATTTTTTTTTCCATTTGGTTTTGGACACAAAGAAAAAACATCAGGCGAGAAGACATAATTATTGACCTCATTCTCAGATGAAGACGAGGAGAGGAGGTATTCTTGTGCATCGAAGAACTCTGTGATGGACTCTGGAATAGATGCTCTGCTCTCACTGGAGGCCTGGTGGACCAAGGAGTGTGGGGAACCTTTACCCTCCTGGTTGTAGGTATTATTTTAGATCAATTAGACAAATAATACATATAACGGAATGTAACTGTGCAGAGTTCTGAGTTTTAACATTGCTCACTGAAACATAGAGGCTCTTGAGGCCGATGACTTCAGGCGGCTGGGGGGCCTGCAGGTCGATTGTGTGCTTCAGCTTGTCCTTCTCTGCTACCAAGGAGCTGTATGCTGATTTTAGTGAAGCATGAACTGGAGGGAGGCAAAAGCCAGACACAAAAACGAAACAGAGAACCGGAGTTGTCATGGAAACTATGCTCCCATACAGAAGAAAACATACAGAGGCTCTTTTTCCACTCCCTCCACATTACATGCATGCACTTCCAACTATCTGAGCAGACTCACTGTTGTTGGCCAGTCGGCAGAAGTCCTGCTGCAGACGTGACACTTCTGTTGGCGAGTCTGGGGACTGAGGACAGACTTCCTGCGTGTCTGACTCTGTGGTGGGGAGGTTGGGATTGGAGGCATGAAGGCGAGGGGACTGAGTAGAGATGCAGCTTGGGACCTGGTGATCAGACACGGAGCAATGGCTCACTGATGTTGGTGTATAAATGATTAGCAGTAAAAAAAAAAAAAAATAGAAACTAGATGTGTACTTGTAGTGTGGCTTTGGTGTCTTTGCCGTTGCTTTTAGTTCGCCATTTCCGGGACCTCTTCTCCTTTTTGGGGTTGTCATAAGCAGATGCCTGTGGTACCAAAGACATGTAAGATTTTACCAACAGCAGTCATTTTCACATGTGCTGCAACTAAAAACGTTCAAGACATGTTTCCTGTTGGCAAAAAAAGAGAGGCTAATTCCTATCTGCCATAGACTTATATCTGTAATTGATTAGAGAAAAATATTAATTTTAGAGGCAAGGTGTGATGAAGGAGCTGGTATCATGGAACCAAGGGAGGTCTGGCATAACTCAGCTGTGCTGAAATAAAGCACCAGCTCTAAAATGTGTGTTCAGACATCTCCTCTTACAGTGAACAATGTCAGTAGATAAACTCACTGTTGTGATTCACTTCCTGGGTGTCCACATACATGCAAAGCTTCAAATACAAGCAGGGTTGTTGCTGGGAGATAAAACATGTTGCTAATGACGCACAGCATCCCTTAACATGCTGATGATCACTAATTCGACCGGTGTTTTAATGGCTGCCAACACATTAACAAACCGCTGATGGCACTTCTCTGTTCTCGCTTAAAGCCAACGTAATCTGTGCGGCTGCGCTCACTTGTAGTGCAGTGATGGCTGGAGCCGAGTACGTGCGGTGGATGACCTCCATGCTCTTCAGCAGCTGGTTGAGCTCCAGCAGATAAGACTCACATTCTTCCAGCTCTGAGTGAACAGCAGATTATTAATAGTAGATCAAAGTGAGGATGTGTGCAGACACAGTGATGAGGAATAAAAACTGTTCATCAAAGATTGCAAACAAAAAAAAAAAAAAGCAGTTATTGTTTCTTTTTAAAGACAAAAAGAGAAGGAAACAAGAATCAGCAGACCTTTGGAGCACTTGTTCATCTCCTCTGAAGAGTGGAACCAGGAACTGACCTTAGACTGGTGGAATGATGCCTGCTTAGTAAGAGTCGCTCTCTGTGGGAGACACAAAGAAATGTGGTTGGTATAATCTCAAAGAGCATTTCCCATCAGCAAAACATTTTCCCTAAAAAATAATTTAAAAAAAAAAACCCTTAGACAACTTACTTTTCTAAGTGAGTCATTAAGCGAAGGTGAGGATGAGGCATGGGGGTGGAAGAGGTAGCTCTCATGAGGATACAAAGCAATTTCGTTCTGCCGAAACATACGGTGGTGACGCAGTTTTGACACCCACTCCTCAAACAGCTCTGGAGACTTCACCTATGTGCCGTGAGATCAAATTAGGAGACAGTAAGTTGAAAGAAGCATCTGTGAATGTGTGTGAAACAGGCAGAGGAAATGAACGAAAACGCTTAAAGGCGATGAGTCATGACCCAGACAGCAAAACAATTTCTGGGGTTACCTTCAGGTGATAAATGTTGTCCTCGGTGTCCAGGTCAATACACATAGCTTTCTTCTTGATGGACATAACTGAGAGACCAACATCTATCCGCCCATGGATCTTTCCCTTCTGCAACTGTGCCAAAATGTTTTTAATGGTTTCATAAATAACGGTAAAGTTGGTTTCAGTCAGCATTTTGCTCAAGTCAGTTTTGCTCAACTATTCGTATCTCATGGGCTTTATTAGAATTTTGTCACATTACAACCACAAGACTTCAGTGTCTTATTAGGATTTTATATAAAAGAACAACACAAAGTATCAACTTTTGCCTCACTTATAGCTGCAACTCTTTGCCTTTTCTTCTTTGCAACATGTTCTCATGGTCCTTTAGATTAAATGGAGAGCATCTGTGAACTTGAACTTCCAAATATTGCCAAAGATTCTCTATTGGATTTAGGTCAGGACTATAACATAGATATGCTCTAGCTCTATATTTAGGGTTGTTCTCTTGTCTTTCATTGCCTCCAACATGTTTACTTCCATCGCCCTACATTCAGCTCCATCCTTCTCCCATCAAATCTGACCAGCTTCCTCATCTCTGCTGAAGAAAAGCGTCCCCACAGCACGGCGCTGTCAACACCGTGGTGATGGTGTATAAGTATAATTTAGGTCTCATCACACCAGAGCATCTTCTTCCACATGGGTTCGCTTTAATACTCACAAGTGTAAATCAACAAAGCTTTAGGGCCCTTACAGAACGGCTGTATTTATACTGAGAATAAATTACATCCATATTTAAAAAACAAAACATGTATAACGTTCCTTCCACCTTACAGTTATGCACTGCTTTGTGTCGTCTGTCACATAAACACCTGCTAAAAGAAAACTACAGGTTTGTGGTTGTAAAATGACAAACTATTAAAATACTTTTGCAAGGTACTGCATGTGTACGAGAAGAACAGACAGATGGCGCTGTTGAGGTTACACCTACGTCAGCAGGGCGCTTTGCATACTTCAAGATGCCTCTCTCCAAGACGAAGTATCTCTAAATGAGAGAGAAAAACACACGTGGCATTAAATCTAAACAGGGACAGGGTTCTTGCAACTGCTCCTCATGATGACTCTCAAACAAAAAGCATGTGCTCTTCCACATCCCTGACATTTCCATTTTATGACAGTAGCAGTCAAGTAGGTGACCATCAGCAAAGACAATGATCACAAACTGACATAACCACAGTTCACAAGGAGATTTTAACTTTATGATCCCAGACGTATGCTGACAGGGCTCTAAACGAGAACCGAAGGACTTTATATGAGCTGAAATGTGGACTTCATTATGCTGCAAGGCAGACCTTTACAGGCAAGTATGTGCAGAATAAACAGGAAAAAGCAGGGGGGGGGGTGTAGTGAGTCAGGTTTACACTCTAACTGTTAGGAATGAAGGAATGAAAAGATGAGAATACAAGGAGAATAGATGGTGGATGAAATGAGGACATAGCTGGAGGTGTTAAAAGATAGAAGAGCTATAATCAATGATTTAGGTGTGAGTGAAAGGATCGTTACGTAAAGTTGAGACCCTACACCTTTCTCCGCCTGACTGGGGTCAAATGGTTTGTCCTCCTAATAATTTTGCTCCATTCCTCCAGCTAGAACTGGTGTAACTGGGACAAGTTCGTAGGCTGCCAACTCTCTCATACACACACACACACCACACACACACACACACACACACATGATTTCCGCTCTGCCCACAAAGTATCTATTGGGCTGAGATAAAGACTGTGATGTTCCCACCAAAATATTGACTTTGTTGTTCTTCGAGACCCACACAACATGATGCTCCCACTCCCGTGTCCCCCTAACAATGGTTCTTATGGCAAAACACGTCAGTTCTAGTTTCTACAGAAAACAGGACGTCTGAAAAATTGATGTCTTTGTCGCTGAATGCATTTGCAGAATGTAATTTGGCTTTTTATGTTGCCTTAGAAGTAATAGCGTCCTTTAATCAGAGTGAGCTTTCAGCCCGTGTTAGTACAGGACTCATTTTACTGTGGAAAACAACGCTCTCTCACCAGCGACAGCCAGCTTCTTTACGAGGTCTGCTGCATTTGTTCTGTGGTTGATCTGCTGGACATTCCCCTGCTGTTTATACTTGCATATACAGTTAGGCCCAAAATGATTCATTACTCTTTTCATTTATTTTAAAATAATCCAGTCTAGTTCCAAAAAATCTTGCTTATTTCTTCCGACTGAAAGTAATATTATCATTTTTGAGTGGCCCAGCCAGAGTCCCGATTTGAATCTAATAAAGAACCTGAGGAAGGAGCTAAAGATTAGGGTGATGGAAAGTAGGCCTTATCACCTCAAAGACTTGAATCTCATCACTAAAGGTAAATTGTTAAAATACCAGTGGAAACTTGCAAAAACCTGGTCAGCAATCCTAATCTTGAAACGGTACCCACGGATAAACCAAACTTGTGGAGGTCCACAATTTTCTGATTTCTTTTTCTATTCTATGATGTCACCAATAGATACAGTGTGTTTGAAGCGAGCCTCAAAGGTATCTGGGCGAATCAGAAGCTTCCAAAGCCATGATACCATAACCTGTGCTTTCTCAAATAGTTTAAGGGCACGGTAATCTTTGTGTATGTAAACTTTTAAAAGTAATAAAAAAAACATGAATTGAGGGTATAACTCTCCGATTTAATGCCAAAGAGTTAGAAAAAGCCTTTAGGTGTCTTTTTAACTGTTTAAAACATTTAATTGTAAATGTAAAGGAAGTAATGTAATAACCCAAAAAAGAAAAATCGAAAGCTTTTTAGAGGTTTAATATGACAGGGGAGTTGCTCACCTTATGCCATCCCTTCATGGGCCACTTCCTCCTCTTGAGCAGGAAGCCTTCCTGTCTGTCCGGCTCCTGGATGCTGGCAGGAACCCCCCTGAGCCCCTCCACGATCTCCCAGCTATCCTGAAGGGACACACAGGAGCAACACGACATGACTCAGACAGGCAGATTGCCTTAGCCCAGGCCGGATCATATTAAAACAATAAAGAACATATTGCAGAAGGCCTCTGCCTTTAGGCCGGGGTTTTATATGAATGTGAAATAAACAAGCAATGTGGACAATCCTAATAATTACCTGATTTTATTATTATTATTTATTGTTAGCAGCCTGAGTAACGGAGTGATAAAACTATAATGGTCACATCAAAGCGTCCCACTTCTCATTTTCTATGTTCCTCCTTGTCCACATCATAAAAACGAGACATTTTAAAGTGATCAAACTCTGATATGATTTTGTCCAATTTTGCCAGATTTGAGCATCAACATCAGAATATTTGGTTAATCTTATTTTAGCTGAGACCTCACATTGGTTTGAAACTGCCCCATTTGTCACTATAATTATTTTCTAAAGGAGTTTAAGGCTTTCCTGTGATATTTTATGTGAAAGTCTTGCCTTTTTTGTGTTTGTATTTAGATTTTCATGTTTTATTTATTCATTCAGATTTGTGTTCTATTCTATTCTAAATGAATTCTATTTATTTATCAATTCATTCATTTACTTGTTTCTTTGCTCTTTTTGTTGATTCAGCAGTACAAAGTAAATAGATAAATAGGAAGAATGGTCCTGGATGGTTCCCAGCTCCTTTTTTAGTTTTTTCCCCCTATTTCTTGATTCTTCAATGGTTTTTCACTTTCTGCTTTACTCATTTCTAAAGAACCCACTGCCTAATATGCTGTCAGAGTTTAGAGACAAATGAATGAATTCTATTCATTATATGATGAGGGCAGTCAGGTCATATTTACTAAATTAATCTTCAGAGATATGAATTGATATAGAAAGATAATACAAAGACAGGACAGAAAATGCTTGAAACACAACCTCCACTTTAGGACCTTGGAAGCAGATGGAAAAACAATTGAGGACATTTCTTTTATTTGTACTTCAATGAGTATTTTGTCCTTTGAGGGTTTATTCATTTGCTCAAACAGAAGATATTCTCACTGTTTTCATGAAATACTGACAGAAACGTATGGGACAACCTTAATAATCGAACTGGACAGATTTGGTCCGACTGGATCCTGTGGAGGAAGCAGCTTCGTTGTTAACTGGGGCAAAAACCTAAGAACAGCGTTAACTACAAGGCTGGGACGCTTTGAGAACAATCGGGGCTGAGGTTGCAGTGGGAGTCGATAGTGACAGGTTTTGTGCCGTGAACGTCTTGTATTAAATGCAGAGATGCAAACAAATCTGTTTGTTTTTGAGGAAACACATGCATTTCTATTTATAATGCAGGGTGTTTTCTATAGATATGTATTTTACGTTTTGTCCTTTTTGGGATCCGGGGCTTAAGCCCAAAAGCCCAAGTCTGACCACTAATATGAACCAAAGTATCAGATGACTTTAACATTTGTTCCAGGAGTGTCAATTTTAACTTCTACTTAGCCTGTTAGTAGTTTTTTAAAGTTTTATAGTTTTAGACGCTCACAGAATGTAACACTGCTCGGCCTGTTTTTCAGGCTCAGGGACATTAAAGCGTATTTACATTAAGCAAATCAGAGGCCAGCTCAAATTCCCTATGAAGAAAAACAAACTGCAGAACAACTCCTTTGGCTGCACACCCAAACAGAGCATGCAGCCGTCACACCTACATACCTGGTTGGTGTCGTGTTTGGAGGAGCCGCTGCTATCGCTGTGTGTGGGCGACGGTGACGTCATCGTACCGCGACCTGACTGCTCTCTGCAAAGAGTTGTCTCACTTCTGTGGAAACCGTGATCACAGCGAACCCGCCAGGAGCATCACTCTGACCTTTGGAGGCCTCGCCGACAGTCAGCGCTGCAGAGAAAGGTCACGCAACAAAGGTTACACTTACTCAAAAAGGAGCTTAATATGGCACTAACAAAGGAACCGTTTACTCACAACCTCTCTGACTAATAGTAAAAGCCCCAAAAGTCAAAAGCACATGATCTTTGAGGAAGCTTGATACAAATACCCAGATGATGCTCATCATCACAAACTGTCTTCCCATACAAATGGACGAAATGTGCATTTAGATGTGCTTTGACTTAATCACCGCTTTCCGTGGGCTGCTTATATAAATGGGAGTTAGGTGCATGAGAAACAAATGCTCTAAGTCAATATTTATGACCATGGTGGCGCCATAGAAGAGCAGTGATCAAAAGACCAGGCTTTGATCACTGCTTCTGTATGATAATGGCACCGTGTTGGCATCAGGAACGCGGAGTACGCAAACCCTGTTTTATGTAAACAGCATCGCACAGTTTTAAATGTTTATTTATGAAACCTGATAGCTGCAGATACTGCTGTTCCAATCATACTGAAAACATATCACATGAGCCCATAATATCGTTAGAAGGTGATACACTATTCCAGGCAGGCGAGAGTGCTTCCTGCTCATCGCTCCGGTCACTCTCACTCAGACAGTTTACAAGAAAGACAACCAGCTCCTTGGAAAAAGATGGGCGGCAAACTGAATGACGTCGCGCATCGCTTGTCATCAAGGTAATGCTTTTTTGGGAAGATGAAGTTTGCACAGATAAAAGCCCAGCGCAACCATGTCAGTTAGACAGAGTGCAGACTAACTGAGTCCAGCAAATCAGCCAGCTCATGTTAGCTTTTATTTTTTCTTAATAAAGTAATAATATTCCTAGCAATACACAGGTTTATTTAAAAGCTTATACTAAATTCAACGGGTGTTTATTCATTATTTTGCCTCATTATTCCACCACTATGTACATCTAACACAAAAACCAAAATATTTAAAAATTACCTACTGTTTTAATCTGTAGCAGACAGATTGTGACTGAAGCAGCATGCAATTTATTTGTTTTTCTAAATATCTTAGCTCATGTAGATAGCTTACTAGTGATGCATTGCCACGTGTATGTCGCAGACAACATGAGAATATATGTAATCATTAATATTATTCTAGCAAAAGCAATGAGATCATTGTTTTTTGTTACCATAATATCAAGCCGTGTTATCAGATCTCATACTGACTCATGTCTGCACGCAAAGTTTCTATTTTCTTTCATTTTAGCTTATTCGTTTTATTTGATATTTAGGAGCGCTGCCTGAATCCATAACATACCATGCTTTGATGATGTAAGAGTTTCCTTTCAAAATCCTCTGAGCTTTGTTGATTTTCTTACAGGTCAGACAGAAACATAAAACAGGACTGGCTTCAAGCAACTTTGCTACCTATTAGCCTTCTTGGGAATTACTCGATACTTCCCATTACTTCCCATTGTGCTTTGCAAAACTTTCAGACTCAAGTCAGTTGTGATGTTGAGATTCAGTCAGTGTAACTATTTCAGATCTCCCCAGAAGCTGGCCGGGTCCCTGGCTGAGAGAAGACTACAACTACCCCTTTTCCATTGAGCCCCAAGGTTCTGGCTCCGTACGGCTCTACTCCACTCGGTCTCGCTCTAATCAGCAAGGAACCTCTTGTGTTTCCATGGACTCACTGAGTTCCAGCTTGAGGCCCCACCTCCAGCCGTCCATGTAGTGCTAACGTTACTGTGTGCCACTGTCACATTAAAGTAATCTGGGTGAATTGATAAAAAATAAATAAATAAACATAAATAGAAAATAAAAACAAATAAATGAAACACAAATAATGTTTGTATTATTTTATACGCAAGAATCTCTTATAGTTGACAATGTATGGAGGTAAATTTGTCTTAATATTATTCAATCAAACAAAAAGCTAATCTCAATCAAAAATATTAAGTTGTGATCAAAACTTTCAGAGTTGTAACAATTTTTTTTTTTTTATGGAATATTTTATTTTGGGGAGAAAAAAAAATTGTTTGAAAAAACTTTTTTTGATTAAAATTACTAATTTTTTCTCACGAAGAGAAAAAAGTTATTTGCAAAACATAAACTTTTATTTGCGCATGTCAAAAATCTTTGGTTACGACTCTCGCTCTTTTGGTTTTGACGCGCTCTGTTTTTGGCTGAACTCGAAGAATTTTGAGTGCTGGAAACATGAACATCCTGGGCGGGGCCTAAAGACGAACGATGTAAGACGTTTCCCTATTGGTTGGCGCTCACTAAAGCGACCGCTCGAACTGCAGGGCTTGTTGTACAGAAGAAATCCGCGGTTAAGTGAGCCGACAGTCAGAAATACGCGGTCACGCCGGCCGACACCAGCTCTCTCTTAAAGATTAGCGTAGCTCATACAAGGTGCATTATGGTAATGGAGCAGAAAGGACCCGATCCTGGCAAAGGTTGAGAAAATAAGAGGAAAACAGAAAAGGAACCTAAAGAACATTTATATTAATTACATTTTTACAACTTTCACATTCATGTTTTATGTAAAAGAATAAATATTTAATATTTTACTGTATAGTTTTGGAGAAATATCTTGTCAAAGTACCTCAAAATGCTTAACCAGCATATGCTTTTGCCTAACTTTGAGGAATTTATTTCTCTAAAACCATGAGAGGTGACGACACAATCTCTTCAGATTTTACTAGAGGGTTATCTATATTATAACCAGAATTAATATTTCATAATTTTACTGTAAAGGTTTGGAGAAATACACAACTACCCCAAGTGTAGTATAAAACAGAGTCCATGTTGGGCAGACGGCATCCCATAATCCTGTGTGCTGTCCTCACCACCCGTGATACTTGTTTCCTCTCCTGTGCAGTTCCCACACCACACTGTCATGCTGAGACACAGAGTGCTTTCCACCGTGGCCCTGTAGACATTTGTAAGCAGCTGAGGAGAGAGAACAGTCAGTTTTCATGTCCTGATGAAGAGCTGTTGTACCTTCTTCAACAGGCGAGGGGCGTTTCCAGTCCAGGAGAGGTCAGAGGAGATCTGGATGCTCTTGCACTTTAAGTTGTCCAGACCACTTCCCACAGGACCTCATCGACCTCACCAAAAAGAAGCGTTTGTCGTACTTTGTTGGGGTAGTTGTGTATTTCTCCATAAATCTACAGTGAAATTATGAAATACTAATTCTTGTTATAATATAGATGACCCTCTAATATAATCTGAAGAGATTGTGTTGTCGCCTCTCATGGTTTTGGAGGAATAAATTCCTGAAAGTGGGACAAATGCATATAATGGTTTTCTCCCCAAAATAAAATATTCCATTAAAAAAAAATTTGTTACAACTCTGAAAGTTTTGATCACAACTTAATATTTTTGATTGAGATTAGTTTTTTTTTTTTTTTGATTGAATAATATTGAGACAAATTTACCTCCATAACAATCTAGTGAGATGTTTATTATTATCTTGGCTGCTACGGACTGAGAGCCATTCAAGTGTCATTTAGGTACTTTTTCCAGAAGGTGGTCACATGAATTTTCTGCCTGGCTTCTCATCCATAGGAAGAATAACAGTTGAAGTGCTGCACTTGTGATTGCAACTCTATTCTACCGTCACAAGGGAAAGGAGGACTGTAAAAAACCTGACACTAAGTTTGCACCCTCTTAGTTAATTACAGTAAGCTCATGCTCCTCTTAGTCGGGCAGTAAAAAGGACTGCTGCCTTAAAACTAGAAGGCACAACAGTCTAAACTAGGAAGCAGAATATTTATGAAAATGTGACATTTTGGTCTTTACATGTTCATAAGTGTAGAGCATGAGCAGAAAACATTACAAAGTCATTGTGATGCAACACTAATTCTGCTCTGTTTAAAACTTTTCATTCGTGGGTACTTTTGAAGACATGTGCTTCTAAGAATGTGGATGGGCCACATGAAAAGGCGACATCCCTGTCTGGTGGGAAGGCCTGCAGGCCTTTGCGTGTGCTTGCGTGCATAAAAATCAACATAAACACCTGGATTCAAATTTGTGCAGCAGGCTATCTTCTGTTTGGTTTAAGTGAACGTCTGTTTGTGTGTGTGTGTGGATTCTGAAGTTCCCCCAAGGCCCCGCTTACAGTCTACACCGAGCTCAGGACGTGAGTCATCGACAGGAAGGAATCCATGCTTCGCTACCTCCGACACAACCACAACACCAGACTGGTTACAGTCAACACCCGGCTAAAAGCAGACTCGAGCACGCGGTCGGCCCATTTGCCTCACAGCTTTCGAGCACAGGCAACATATTCCAGTAGGTCTCACATGATAAACTTGGGTATGTTAATTTAGCCACTCAGTATGTTCTCTTCAGGTTGTGACTTGCTCAGTGTTTTTCAGCTTCACCTGAGGTTTTCTGGGAATAATCATTTCAGGAATCCACCACAGACGCCTTCAGCACACAGCTGTTGCCTCATCTGTGAAAAGGCGGCAGTATGCGGTCTTGAAATGTTAAAGGTAGACTCTGTCTTGCAATTGTGGATCGGTGACTGTGTAAATGTAAAAGCTGGAGTACTGCACAAAAGGTTGGAGTCATCTACTTTTACTTTCTATCGAAAAAACATTGCTAAGCCATGTCAAGAACCATGTTAAGAAATAAAGGAAAACAGGACCTGAGGGGAATTAAAACTTTTTCAGTCAATCACAAGTAATTAGACTTTTTATTAGGGGTGCACCGATTGCGGTTTTCTGGCCGATCACAGATTACCGATCTGCCGATCCGATTTTGACCAATACAGATTTTATTTATAACTGACAGTCAGGTTTTATAAGGTCACAATACACCTTCAAAGTTCCAATCTTATTTTATTCAAAAACATTGAACAATACCCGTGAAACAATACAAATTTGTTTTACATACACATGAGGCAGAGCTGTCAAATATAGATGAAATGTTTAGAGCATTGCAGTTCCTTTAGTCTTTCATTTTTCAAATTTTAAAAAGAAACAAAACTTGAACAGTAGGTTAGACAAGTAGATAAGATCGGTGGCTAAGATCAGTTTCACAAGGAAATATCGGTCAATCACCCAAAATTAAGGAAATCAGTCTGTGCACCCCTACTTTTCATCCATTTTTTCAAAAATGTATAACTGAACCAAATTGAGTTTTATTTGTCTGGAAGAAGAAACAATTCAATTCAATTCAATTCAGTTTTATTTATATAGCGCCAATATGAACGAAAGGAAAATGCTTCACATTTTCCTTTCGATGGTGGAGATCAACCAGAAAATGGGAGGAAAACCAAAACAATCATTGGGATGAGCCACATTTCTCTACAGGCATGCTTCAGAAGTCTCCACGGTAACCAAATGCTTTACAGACTGATGGGTGGCAGCGGTCTCCACCACAGCATCAGGTCACGCTGTAGGTTTCACAGCTGACCCACTTCTTTAGACCCACCTGGATTCAGAGACGTTCTAGTCATCTTCTCTATTATGCATCTTGTTCTGCATGCCAAATTGTCCACTTAATGATGCTAAAATTTCATTTTCGGTGCCAAACTGTCTCCTGCTGCTATTTTCATAGCTCCAAAAAAGGGTCAAGTTGTTTGAAACAGTTCGCGAACAAAAAAAGGGTCTAAAGATAGAAACAGAAATAGTTTTTGAAAATAGCCTATAATGTGAAGAACTACAGCTGTCAAACTGTGGTTTGTGTGGAATCCCTGGAAACATTTGACTGTTAACTGTGGAGAGTAGCTACTAATCACAGTACCACCGAAGTCTCTACAGGATCTGCATAAAAAAAGGGCAAGTTCTGTATTTGGTTTTGTATCAGTGAAACACTGCATTTACCATCTATCAGAGAAGGTGACACACATTATGTTTGGAGCGAAGACGGCCAAACAGTCAAATATGGCCCCCTTTTAAAATCAAACACACCAACGAGGAGAATGTGAGCTGTGGCAGATGATTTAAAGACACTCACAGAACTGAAGACATCATATGTGACAGATTAGGGCAGTTTATAATATAAGCTTGCTTTGAGAATATAAAAAGTAAGTGTTTGTCATTTTGGTAGTGCTTTGAAAGAAACTGTGCAAAACAAGGCTCACCCCTTGGGTTGGAGGAATTTTGAAACACTTTGAAAGGCTGTTTGTCTAAACAAACTGATAAACTGGGTACGAGCAAAAAGGCACCTAGAGGCAAAGGAAAAAATAAGTTCACCTTCAAAACTACTGCTTATGATAAATGTAGTTTTTAAAAGGACAATACGAAGAAATGACATCCTAGCTGCAGTAAGATCTCTAAAGGCCCCACTAGCCCTCCCCCCCCCCCCCCCCCCCTTTTTTCCCCCCCCCCCGGCGGGTTTTCCCCACCCAAAAAAACCAAAACCAAACCCCATAAAACCAAAAAAAACCCCCAACCCCTTTCCCCCCCCCCCCAAAAATTTAAACCAAATCTTTTCATCCCCCCTTTTTCCTCTCTTTTCCCCTTTTTTTTCCAAAAAAACGGGTTTTTACTCCCCTAAAAAACCACTGTATAAATTAAGAAAGGTAACAGGGTTCCTTCCCCCATCCAAACTTATACAGGTCAAAGGGTCAGAAAAGGGTGCCTAAAAAACTCTGCGACCCCACACCCTGCACCAAACTGTTTAAGTTTTACCTTCAGGCCGACGCTACAAGCGCTGTTCACTAAAAACCCACCCCCACAGAGACGTTTTTTCCCCCCGGCTGTTTCTCTGTTGAAAAATTTAAAGATCAAAACAAAAACCCTAAATGTTGCAAAATCACCTTTTTTTTATTTATATATGTTAATTTTTACATTGTAATATGTATATTTGAGGGGAAAAACAAAAACCAAAGAGCAAAGTGTACCGGAGTCAAATTCCTTGTTTGTATGTACAAACTTGGCAATAAAGCTGATTCTGATTCTGATTCCACATTTGAACAGCGCCCCCTTTCTTTTAGCTTAGTAACAACATTTGCAACAACAACCTTATTTAACGCAATACCTCTGAAATTACCACAGTGCATCAGTTTAAAGTCTCACCACCTCACGACACTTCCGCACCTTGCTAGGCTGCGATAAACCTGCAGAAGAAGCACTCAGGACTGGGTGCCACGTAGATAAACTGTGAATGAAGCTGGGCTGCGATTCCCTGAACTGTNAATTTTCCCATTATCATCACACAAAAAGGACTTCTTTCATGTAAGTCATAAACACAGAATGATAAAGATGTGGAATATGCACTTTAGGTTTGTTGTGTTTTTAAAAATCAAACCCTCTGTGTGGTGTGGGATCAACTTTTGTCATTGCAAATCTGTTCATTGCTTTTTCAGCAGTTTAGAAAAAAAAAAATTAACTAATCATAAAGAATTAAATAAAGATTAAAGTCATGAATAGATCCAGAAGCCAAAAACAGGAGAAATAATTTTGAATAATTAAATAATTAGCTTACCTAAAAGGTTGACAATGTTTCTATGAACCTAGAACTTACATTATTGAATATTAAGTTTCCTCTTCCCATTCAATATTCCAGCAGTCAATGTGGGGCACGATTCACGGGGGAAACCCCCGGGCCCCCTGTCCCCCGATGACTTTTGTGATGTGAAGTTGGCCTCCAGCAGAGCATCTTTAATAAGGACCGATAGGGCTCGCAGGATGAAGGAAGCAAACAGATTCATGTGAATGTTGTTTCTCATGCAGTGCAGCTTTCTGACCAAGAAAAACAAACACAAGAAAGGTCTAAAAGGGTAATCCATTTTGGATTTCCTACAATACTATATTGTTTTAACTTAAAGACACTTTGGTTTTTAAAATAACGTGTGGTTCTTTCTGTGAAGTTTGTATCAGCAGTCAGTATCTTACCTACAGGAGCTGATTTGTTGGATATGGATTAATCCTATTCCGGTTTTGTCTCTTGTATTGTTGTATTCTAATTTTTTTTTTATTCAAAAGTAATGTAGAGTGGTTTAAATTTATGCAATTTAATTGATTATGACACTGTCCTTGAAATAGTTACTGTAGCCAGTTTAGCTTATGTGTGTGACATGTGTTTCACAGGAAAAGCAAGAGAGCTCTACACAAATAAACAGTTAACGCAAAAGTGACAACAGGATATGTTTTTATTTTAACAAAAGTGCTATTTTTAATTACATTTTATAGGCTGAATATGTTTTAAGATAACATAATCCACTTTGAATTTGGCCCCAAATAAACTGACTTCTTCAAACTGAGGTTATGCGATATTACTGTCCAGTGCAGGTAAGATACTGACTACCCATAACAAGTTCAAAGAACTCCGCTTAAAAAAAATGCAACTTATCTTTTTAAACAAGTCAGCTAGAAATTTTCTTACAATAAATGTTCCTCTGAAAATAAATAGTACCTGAAAAAAATGAGGATACCAAGAGCCAGTACCAACGCCACCAGGGACAAGGAATAGCCCACTGTGTACATGATCTTGATATATCTATAGTAGACCTGCAAAATAATATATTAAGTAAACATACAAGTTATGCATAATACGTTTTAAATTCATGAGTGAGTTTGTGATTCATCTTTCTTTCTTTTCCAAGAGAGGATTGAAGGAACAGACTATAATATGTTAGATGTGCTAGTTTAAACAGCCTAAGCTCCTCCTGATTTCTGATACGATCTTAATTTCATGTTCATTTAATCGTTTTTTAATGATTAGTAATTCGTCTTACTGAAAGTCATCAGAAGTTCTGTTTTGGCATAGGTTTGATATATGAGCTCCTTCACAGCACATTACAAGCATCCCACAGTGTGCAAGACATCAACAATTATTAGTATGTGGTTATGCACATGCCTTAGAACATGCTGCACATGCTGTAAGAAGGGATTATGTCCAGAATCTGGAAATCTCTTACTGTGCGATATAGTACGCAATTAGGCAAGTTTTATTATTGATGCGGCAACAATTTGAAAACATTAAGAATCATGTAAGTCATCCCTCTCCCCAGTGCCTTGTTGCTGAATACAATACCAGAAAACCTTTTAACAGTTAAAGTAAAGTAAACTTATTACATTTTATTTGCACCGTTTTATTTGCACTTCCTTCGATCTCCCAGAGACCAGCAAATAAATCCTATGCACAATTTGGAGGTAGTGTGCGCTTCTCCTCAGCCAGGAACCCTGTCATATGGGGAGCCCAGTGCATATCTGTTTCTATGTGCCAGGTGCCCCAGCAGTGTTAGTTGCTGAGGTTTTTATTTGCAGCCAAAGGTGTGGTGGGATACTATGAGCACAACAGTCGTGGTCATGAAGGATTATTTTTTTTAATGAACTTTATTCAACCTCTGCAGTTCTCTAATATCCAAAAGTTATGAGCCATTAAAGCCACCTTTCACTTGAGTATTGCAACAATGAAATCATTAAAAATAAATGTTTTTTTATTATTTAAAAGAGCACTGTCAATTAAATGTTCATTCTGCTCATAAAATATGTTTTTGTTTTGATTGTTTCTCTTGAAACAATTATGTTAAAATATCTTTCTTACCAGCCTTGAATCATGTGAATCACACTCGCTGGTATTTTTAGTCACCCAGTGGCCATTGGTATCACACTCCTGATATACCATGCCATGTTGAACTATGTGCACACAAAAACAGACTGTTATACAGAAATTGCCATCATCATAGACAACTGCCTGCTTCTTTGCTGGACATTATCAGTTTCTCTGTGACAACATGTCTTTATGATACGCATCTACAAATTCATAGGTTTCTAACCTTTATGGTACCACGGCAAATACCATGGACATGCCACACTGACGGTGGTGTTGGGGAATCCATCAGGCCAACAGGTATAATTGTCAAATGTCCTGTTGCACACAAGACCTGAGGGTATAAACAATAAAACAAAGTAAAACAAGATTATTATAGTGCTTAATAGCTCATCTTTGACTGTTTAAGTTTCACAAAAGAGTCTTTGAAGTGATGTCTGCTGGAAGTCATTATGGTATCTGGAACATCATAGCCTTTTATCTCAAAATCACCCCTTCCATGTTTCATTATGTCTCTCATCAGAGAACATCAGAGCTGATTATCAGAGTATAGACAGCTGGAAGCACAGGGGGACAAAGTGATGTATCCTATGTCCTCTATAGCTGTTTAGCTGCTTTCACACTAATGGAACAGCAGGGACGCTATATGAGAGCTGCAGAGTTGGAGAGCTGAGAGGTACAATTTTGCACAAAGTGTGGGAAGCGGATTGTTTTCAAAGATGATGCAGAACTTGCTAACAGAGGGTAATGCAACTGAAGAACAAAATTCACCTCACTGTTAAATACATTCTCAATGAAGCAAAGAGGAGTTGCATGCAGATAAAAAAGCAATGAGGTGCAGCAAATATGTTACTCGAGGAAAAACTTGTCTTCACCAGACTATAACTATGCCAGAAATAAAGTCAGTTCAAACTATTTTACCTTATGTTTGCTAATTATGTTTAAAAAATCTTAAGTGCGCTTAAGATTTATGGCAACTTTCTCTTGCTGCGTTCACATTACATTATCTAATTGAGTAACACAATGTGCAAGAAGTAGATCAGCTTGCTTCTCCTCCATTGTCCTGGTGACAAGGCTTGTGAGTCTCACCCAGAGTTTATATGAAGTTTGACAACTGCAAAAGCTGGGTATTACTTACATCTTTCTGTCTTTCGTCTGTTCAGTTACACAAAGGTTAGTTTGAAGTGTTTTTGAAGCCTTAACTGAATCACTTTGCAGCACAATTTTGCTCAAACTGACATTGTTTGACTCAAGTCAAAAATGACAAAAGACACATAATGACGCTCCAACATAGAGGTAAAAGTTGTGTTTGTATACTGGTTTAGAGGTTGTGACTTATCTCTAACTGGTATTTCACATATTTCTCATATTTTTATTAATTCCACATTATGTTATCTTTAATTACCATGGCCTATACAGAGTGCAAACCGAGTCTGCTGGAGCGGTACAAGACACTAAACTGACTTTCTTGCCAATCTTCTTCTGAAATTTCTGCACTGACAATAAGCAAGCAATGAAAGCAAGATTCAAAGTAAAGAAAAAAACAAACTGTATCTTAGGCTCACCACTGCTGGGTGGATATTGACTGTTGTTATGTTGACATTCTGCCCCATACCGTTCCCAGTCGTCTCTCAGCTTATCCAAGGTAGCAGCAGGAGACATCTAAGAGGACACGCACAGGAAACGATTCAATAAAAAGGTGCATTAATGTTGTGAAGATTTGCTACCTGTAGATGCAGCGATCGGACTAAGTAAACTGTTTAATTAAAATGTCAAAAACATCTCACTCAAACATTTTAGTAAATTGACATATTTTAATTTGACTTTAGATACAGTTTAAAAATAAAATATGTAAATCTTGTAAATAATAATACTTGTAAATCCATCATGGTTGCCCTTTACAATGTAACGTCTAAGAAATTGAGGATTGTGTCCCTGTAAAAAACATTTGTAGTTGTGACTCAGGTTTGTGCATTTTGGGAACACTTGTGTGTGTGCTTGCAAGTGCAAATTTTGGCATAGCTTTTATGCTCCAAAGTGATTAGGTAAAGACCAGTCATACAGGGAAATCAGAGGAGAGACTGTTGGGTTGTACCCCTGCCTTACTATTCATGCCGCTTGAATGTCCTGTTGTTGGTCTTTTTAAATCATACTAACAATTACAAATTGTGAAGGAATTGATGAATATGTGAAAAGGCATCTTATGCCCACTGTAAAGTGCGGTGGAGGATCAGTGATGCTATGGGCTTATTTCTCTTTAAATTTTAGAATGCATCATAGACTTTTTGAAATAGTTTCATATTTAATTAAAATGTGAGGCTCTGCTGTAAGATTAAAAGGTACCTTTTAAAGCAGGTATTTTTCATTAAGCCCACATTTCTGGTCTTCTTGTTTGTGTTCAGATGGTTA
Organism: Crenichthys baileyi; assembly: GCA_036173005.1. Classification (NCBI taxonomy): domain Eukaryota; kingdom Metazoa; phylum Chordata; class Actinopteri; order Cyprinodontiformes; family Goodeidae; genus Crenichthys; species Crenichthys baileyi. Next base: position 1,182,500 of record JAHHUM010001446.1, on the reverse strand, counting down.
AAAGGTTTAACTGTTCGGCCAAAATGATCTAACCTACAGTTGGCAAAAAAGAGGAGATGCTTTAAATTCAGACATTGTCAAGCATGTTGGTGGGAGCACAATGCTTTGGGGGTGTTTTAGAGCCAAGAGGACAGGCGACCCAATCAAAGTAAATGGCATCATAAAACTGAGAATACATCAAGATTCTCAACAATAACAACTTTAGTCAGTCTGCAAAAAAACTTGATCTTTTACACGATTGACCATTTCAGCTTGACAAATACAGAAAACACAAAGCTAGTGAAATGGTAAACTACAAAAATATTAATATTTTGTGGTAGCCAAGCCTGTGTCCTAACTTAAATCCTATAAAGAAGCTGCAGAAGGAATCTAAAGGTGAAGATGATAGTAAAGAGGCCCTCCTATCTCAAAGACTTAAAGCTCACTGCAAAACATGAAAGACACCAGTACAAAAGTGCTTAAAGACTTTTCCATTGACTATTGACAAGGGTATGAATAATTTTGGACATGGAATTGTTTGTTCAAACCTAAATAAAAACTGAAAGTATTTGTTAGACAATTATAGCCTTTGCACATTGTCCTATAGAAAAGTTTGTCACAAAATGAGAAAAAGAAATCTAATAAGTTAATGGTGATGTTTCACTGCTGTCTGCAGTGATGCAGTGAAACATTCTGACTAATATGTTTTATAGGACTATGTACTTTTACATTTATTCTTATTTTCCTATCTATATAAAACAACAAGGTCATAGGACCATAGCTTTAATTAAAAAGTAAGGTACACAATGTTTTTGGCCTATTTGTGGCCATAGGGAGTACAGAAATTCACAGATACCTTGGTTGGATGATTTTAAACTCTAGAACGGTTTGTGCATTGTAGTGTTCATGTGCATGCTTATTTTAAAGATCTATTGAGACCCACCTGGATGCTGCAAGAGACAAAGAGGACTGCCAAAAAGAGGAACAATCCTGACATCCCTTATTTCTGGTGGTGGTGCTGGGAGGAAATACTGCTGGATGGGGAGGGCTTTTCACTTCATACAGGGCTTATCTACACTCGCCACAGAGCCTGAGTGACACACAGACACCCAATCCATCAAAGCTCATTGGAAACACATTAACTTGGCTCATATAAGTCCTACATAACAAGATGTGCAAAACAAGAAAAGGCTGGATGATATCTACAGCAGTGCAATTTTACCAGATTTAGAAGGCAGGCAAAAAAAGAAACATAATTGAAATAAAGAGAGAAGTTGAGTGTTCTATTTTTATCCAAAAAGGCTAAATTTAGAAAAGAAAAGTCATCCCGTGGAAGTGTGATAAATTCTAATGAAATATTTGTTTCAAAAAGTAAATCTTTCATATAAATGAAGCAGCAAGCTGTTCAGGACATCAAGTACAAGGTCGAAAGCCTCCAGGAGCTGCTGTTACTTCCATCAGAGACAGTCACAGCAGAGAGGAGCTGCAGGCACTCAGTTGGCTGCACATTCTCGTTAAAACCCATCAGTGTTCGGTTGAGTGTGTCTCAGTGTGTGCCAGAGGTCACTCACCTGGCCATTGATCACCTCCAGCTCCCAAGGGACTCAAGCGACGCCGGAGAACGAAACGAAATCTGAAACGTTTCTGCAAAAAACACCTTGACCATGGGAACATTTTTGGCTAAAACGTTTCAAATTCCATTCTGTTCTAGCTCTGTGGTGTGTAAGAGGGTGGAGACATGCTGATTTGTTTAGCTTACTGTAAGGTATTTGTGCAACAGATAAGAACAGTTTTTTCATGACAGATTGACAAGTTGTGATGTATGGAGTCTGAAAAGCTGCCAGTCTGCTTTCTAACCTGTCGACAACAAGACTCTAGATTGCTGGGTCAAACAGCAGCTGCAAGGTTCCAGTCACCCTTTAAATGCTCTACAGGAAGTCAAATTTTATTAAATCTAAACCAAAGAGACCAACTTTCTAAATTGGATGTGCAGTGTAATAGCCACTGGATGCATTAGCTGTAGCACAGACAGGAATGATTGCAGTATTTTCCCCAGGCAGCGGAGCTACTCTTGTCTGACCTGACATTGGGGCAGGACTGGTGCTGTTGATATAAGAACAAAGACTCTTGTACATTTCACACAATCAGATATACTGTGGTCACAATCTTCTGTTTATGAAAGGTTTCTGTAACTATTCCAGGTTGAGCATATGCCAAAATCATTAAAACTACTTTCTCTGAGTCACAGTGTGTGTACCGAAGGACTGCATCTGAAATAACGCTATGTGTTGTGAAAGAAGCAGATTTATTTTACCACAGAGATTGGTAAAATGTGTTTCACCATGCGTCCCATTACAGTAGAGATCATCCTCTTCCTCATCGAATAACTATCCTGCCATGGATGACAGCTTTCGGTGGGTTTCCATCCTTCACGCACACACACACACACACACACACACACACACACACCAAAATACACTCTTCCTCAGTCAGTAACACAGTCAGAGACAAATTTCTCCCAGCAGTCCGCCTAGCACCGCTTTTTGCAACTTAGCACCAAAGAGAAACAATGATTAACCAAAGTGATCCCCACAGGAGAGTTTACAAAACGAAGGGAAACAGAGAGATGGGGGTTTGCTAAAGTATGAGCACTCAAGAGAGAAAAAAGATGGTGTCTCAACCTGGCTTCTAATCACACTGCTATGTGCACAAGCAGATTTTAGAAACGTGAGCAAGATGACCGTGATTCAAAATATTATTAAAAATTTATGGTATCTTTCTCAGGAGAAACTCTTATAAACAAACTATAATGGTTTTACTACACAAATATTTTCTGCTTTGATTTTCTATATGTCTGCATAAATTGCACCACTGCTAATTAACCATGGGCCAGTTATCTGTGTCAAGATATACCAAGATTTTAAAATGTTAAAAACAGCGTAAAATCTTCTGTCAGGCCTTTCTCCAGTTGAATGTTGTTTTAGTGAGATGCCAGAAAACATTCTGGAGTGACTGGAGTTTTCTGGGATGTGTGGAGCTTATAGTCATGCAGCACTTTCCCTCCCACACTTGTTTCTAGTAAGCTGGCTATTAAATGTTTCCCTCGCCAGAAAAAAGAGACAAGGTCTAGAAACAAAATGAACACCACCCATTGTTTCTGATACGGTAACTAGGCAATGAGGGGATGTATTTTATGCACCTTAATAAAGCCTGGCTCCTGAGCAGATAGCCTGACTAATAAACCAGCTAATACCAGCTTGTTATACTTGTGTTACTTTACAAATAGTTATTATTTTATAATTTAACCTTTGTCTATATATCAAAATCAAAACAATACCACATGCATAGTAATATTATAACTGTTATTACTATGTTATTTTAACAGCTGAATGATTGTTGCTTTTCTTTTAAATAAAAGCAATACGATCCAATTTTCATTTGAATATAATGTGAAGAAAAATAAATGTGATTTTACTCAAGTTTATCATAATGTAAAAATCTCACTGGCTCATAGCTGATGGGTAAACAACATTGCTTGTAATAAACAATATTGCAAATTTTGCACACATTTTTCAAAGACAAACCCCAAAGACCTACTGTGTCTGTTATCTACAAGATTGGACATGTTTAGGTGTCTTGCACAGGATGCAGGATAATTAGGACCGCATGGTCCATTTAGTGAGAGCTAAAGTAGGACTAATGAGTGTCAAGGTGTGTGGCTAATTAGGCTTGTGAATCTGGCTGTTATAATAGCAGTCACTACAGTTATAGCCTCTCACTCAGCACACTAAGATATTTCCAAGTCCATCAGGATACATGCTGTTTAGCATCGCTAACTCTGGGTTACAGGTAATATCCTCGAGCTTTTTCTGCTACTTCGGCACATCTTGATTTCAGGTTGGAGGACAGTTAAGGCTGTACAGGCACACGCTGAGCTGACCTCTTGGAGTTGCTTGGGTGTGTTTCCTGAAGCTATTTCATCCAAATACATGAAAGCAAATCGTCTAATCCCTAGCTTTAGTTTGTTAAACAAAAACCATAGACAACAGCTTGATGAAATTGTGCTTATGTACACATTGGTTTATATTGCGGGAAAAATACTCTTAAAATCAGGCATGGATGACGCAAATATGCCAAATGTCCAAAAAAGCATTAAAAAAAATCGCTCCGTGCTCAAGTGCATGTTGAATGGCTTAATACAATGGCCACTAACAATTACTGTTGTTTGTTGGAGAGTGCTTGCCTTTGATTTGATTGTGCTGTTTAGCAAACAACATTACAAAAGAAAAGTATGCATGGTTGAACGTGGTGCAGAGGGGAGAAGCAAGGACTAAAAACAAACCTCTTTGAAATGACAACAACAATCCAGCCATGAGATGTGCCCCTGATCTGCCATCTAACATCCAGCTCTCAAAGCAAGGTACCAGACTTGATGCAAAGCCTTCTTGCACTATCTATGTACAAGTGCTGCTATTCACAATTTAAAATACTAAAATATTGTTTAAAACTACTGTAAAATTAAAATATATCGGTGATCCTAAAAACAAAAAACAGCACAACTCTCATTGAGAGGTAAACTGCATAGGAGGGTGAAGGGTGAAGTTCAGAGTTCAAAATAGAATAGCCATCACACTGAAACATGCATTTACAACATGGTAGCAACAGTTGTGGCAAGATGACACACAGCTAAACTCAATCTTTGATTTATATATGTTATAAACTATACATGTTGTGGCTGCTTGACCATCCACGTCAAATCAGATGTGATTGTGTTGCACCAGCGCACAACAAAAGTTATCTTAAAGTACTTTAGGCATAAATATAGATTTTTTTAGAGCCCAGTTTTACATTATAATATTTTTTGCACCTTATTTAATGTTTATGTTAAAGTAAAACATGGGGTTACTTTTCTCTCCCAAGCACACTTTAACCCTCTAAACTAGAAAAAGTCTTTATTGAAACAGCCACACATTTTTTGCCAGAACCAGAAAAAAAAGTTGCATTTATAGATATGACTAATGATGTGGCAAGGAAATCAAGGAAGCACAACACAAAGAGGCAAACAGCAGCAACAGATAATACAATAATCTGGCCCATCCAGTGTTGCCCCTGCAACGCTCGGCATTATTGTACAAGCATTGCTTATCTGGAAATACATTAAAAATTCTCTGAACTGTCTACCTTTGTTTAAGAGGAAGTGTAGAGGTTTTGCATAAACAAAAAAAATTCAATACACCTAACGGACAATTGCGTATGAAGCGAGAAGGCACGGTGCCAACAAGAGTGTCAGTCTTTTTCAGAGGAACGTTGGATATGGCATCTCCAGAAGGTCAGTTATGGCAAAGTTACAGTTTAGATCACTGTGAGTCAACAAATTCATCCTGACAAGCAGCTTTCCTGCCCTACTTCACCGAACCTCGTATCATCAAATATTCATTTAACTGCAGCACAAGGCTATAATGCTGCAGCTGAGTGCACGAGGAGAGTTCTCTGGGCAACCTGTTGCATAGAAAATTATAAAAATTAATTAAGAAGCATGCATTTAAAAATGACTGTGTAGTCACCAGAACGTAGACAAGGAGCATGACTTGTTTTCAAGTAACCATCTCTCAAATCCATAATCAAGGCTTGCATTCACACTGCCTATTTTGACTGTTTTTTTTTAACAGAATAAAAACTTTTTCTTTGCAATTTTTGAGGGTTACTAAGCTCTGGAAAGAGGACATTTTCCCCCAGAGTAAACACAGATCCATGAAGAAATGACTAAATAGCTAATGGCTGTGTATGTCAGTGTTTGTACAATACATGTTAAAACCTTATTATAACCTAACATGTTATTATTAGGCACCAAACCAAGCATAGCTATTGTATCTACATTATAGCTGTTTGAAAACCTGAAACTGAAGTTTTTATCCATCTTTACTTTGTAAAAGGATGAGTGTCACCAATGGTAGACCCAGCAGGTCAAAAACTATTTAAAGAAATGCAAATGTTAACAAATACACTAAAAGAAGACCTAACTTTCTGATAGAAGGATGAAAGACTGAAAATTCAAACTTACATCACATGGAATTAAGAAAAAATATTTGAATAATTCTGACACTGTAGGAAGAAAAAAAATTGCAAATTATAACAGCTGCAGAATTGTTCAAAAAGGTGAGAAGCCCCTTACTTTCCCACTTGAATTTGAAATTTTAAGTGGGACTCACAACTTCCAAATACATCCATCTTCAGACGATTTGACAGACAACAAATCTTTTACTCACAATCTCATAAAAATCATCATGTTACTGGAGTTTTATAAAGTACAGAATGCATTGTTATTGGCTTGTACTGGCAAGTGTATTTTACCTAATTAACAAGGAGATCAGAAAATCCAGCTGTTTTCCAACTTTAAATTGGGACTCGATTGAAATGAGTTTGATGAATTCCCAGATCCAAGTTCTGAAGTAAATGCAACACAGCATAAGTAGCCCCCAGCGCTTGTTCCTGGCCCACCGTGGTCTGCTTCAGTTTGTACTGGGAGAGCTGCATGTCTCGTTCTGCTGAAGCAAAGATCAGTGAGCTTAAATAACTCATCTGTTTGGCCTTTGGCATTCAGCAGCTCTGCGTCACAATTCATCTGTTCGTATTTAACTTGCAAATATTTGACACCAAAATCTCTCCTGAGTACTACTAATTATATTGTTGCTAAGGATCCCCAGTGGGACTTAAACAATGATTGAATTAGCAGAGAAACATATATTTCATCATTTTACAATTGACACTGTCCTTATGAAATATATCTCTTTAAACCCACATTTCATACTTTAAGGTTTTGGTAATTTTCCCCTTTTGAACTCTTCTACCATATTAAAAAAAAAAAAAAAAAAAAAACTATGACCTCGTTATTTAAAGGGATTTTTTCCCCCAACCTGTTATCTAATATAGTTGTGATATATTGTTAAAAAATGTTGAAAAAAATGTTTTGAAATTCAACTTATCTTCAGGTGTACTGCCAAAAAAAAAGATAATGCAAGAAGACAATTTTAAAAATATTAATGTAAATTACTGTGGAGCTACATTTTAAAAAAAGAAACTAAATGTTACACTGTGAGACTTACTTTTTTTTTTATCTGGAGGCAATGCGTGACAGGATTTAGACATTTAAGTGGTCAAACACCTTTTACAGATAGTTTATAAGGTGGTCATACTTTGTATAACAAGTTACTATGATCCAAATGTTCATGGCCAAGCTTGATCCATCTGTAAGCTTGCTTTAGGCTTTTTGGATGTGTTAGTGGATATGATACCGATCCCTTGCGGTCTGACATCTGTGTTTGGAAAATGTGTCGAGTTTTGGCTCAGCCTCCATCTCTTATACAGACATTTAAACAAACTCTACATTTTTCTAGATCTTTTTTCTTCTGCGTGAGCAACTAATCCATTCTGTTAAATGTCCCATATTTACAAAAGAATGACATAACAAGACTCTACTGTGCTGAACTGCACAGTATGAGGAAAACTGTGACAGGAGAAGGTATTGTTGCACTGGAAACCAATTTCAAAAACGGGGCTCTGATTACAGCTGCTGAGTTGAACCTCTGAACAGCTCAATTTGTCACTGACCCTGTTACAACGTGGGAGCTTAGTTCATGCACTGACCCATCTTTGATGACACATGTGCAGCAACTGTAACTCCAGCGGCTGGACACTCAGGGCCTCTTATGTGGACTGATTATTCGAATTTGGAGATAAACGTTTCCTATTTAGAGGTCGCATCTGATGAATGTAGGCGGAAAACAATGAGAAGCGGCTATGTAGCACTTCAGTTCTCCCTGTATTGTGTGCATGAGTGAGTGTATGAGGCTTGTCTGTGTGGGACTTTGTGTGGGAAGAGCTTTGTCGCTTCTTTCATCAGGCGTGTCAGACCTTAAATTGAACGAACAACAATCCCTGTTGGAAACCTTCAATCACTGGGTGTCAGGTTCATCATGCTTCATGGTTTCCTCTGTTTTTTGTAGATGAGACATAGCAGTGGCTGAACCCAAACACTGACATGAGTTTTAGTGTTTTGTCCAAACAGTTTACATAATCAGTCATGGAGATCTCATTTGTGCCCTGGGGATGACTAATAAATGTATAATCTTGTTTATTAACTGTGAGTGTTGTTTGGCAGATCTTTTTTTCCACTTTGCACATCCATTTGCTTTTGTTGCAGAATGTGTTGTAACTGTACCCAAAAAAAATTTTTCGAATGCAATCTTTTTTGTTCCAAAAGCTTGCTGGTGCAGTAACTGCAGATCGTCCATGAACTGTCTCCAGTGGACAATGCACAGCTGTAGCATATCTCATAACCACATATTATTTAAAGGTATAGCTGTATCTTAATCCCTCAGAATGATTTGACTGTGAAAGAAATTAACTGTTTACTCAAATTCCTGTTTCAAAACTCTGCAACATGTTTAGAAAATCATTTGCCCTAATACACTCACCCATCCACCCCTCCTGAGAGGGGGTGCACAATGCATTTGTTGGAATAAAGAAAATATTCAAACTAAAAATACCAGTGAAAACATATAAAAAGCTTGTTGGCAGTTATGGGAAGGGTCTGATTGCTGTAAGGCTATTTAAGATTATTCCAGTGATTCCTAAAACTGTATAAGTAATTTTCAAAATACCATTTAATAAATAAAATAAAACATAAGAATTGGCTTGTTTTTTAAATTCCAATCAGAAAAAAACTTTTTTGTTAAGTGAAAACAATTTTAAATCAAACATCTTTTAGATGGATGAATAATTTTTGCCTTGACTGTATTTCATACAATACACTGAAATCTTGACTTTTGCACTGTTATCTGACTTGATATTTATGTAAGTGGTCTGTCTGCCGAGGTAAGGTTTTAAATTCAGACTGAATATATGTCACTTCCGTTTGAGGGTAAATTAAGTACTTTGTGGGTTTCTGACCAATGACTTGATATAAATGAATATTCTTATATAGGGCATTCAGAGAAAATAAATGCAGTGTAATGCCTAAAAAATTCAGCTTCCAGCAACTCAAAAGTTGCTGAATGAATGAATTTGGGGTGTCTATGCCACCCGGTGAGCTACGTCAGCCAAAAAGAAACTGCAGCATACGTAGCACAAAACTAATCTACCGTTTCATATTGAGAATCAATGGGACTTTTCGCAGCAATAACTCAGTCAGTGATATTTGCACCAGTTGAATTTAGATTTGGCATAAACAAGAGAGCGAGGAGAAAAGTGAGCGCTGCAATGTCACCTGTCAACACGCTCGGAAGTCAGAGGGGCGAGCCAGATGCGAGCCAAACTTTGTGATGTCTGTGAATACAAAACGTCTTGACTGTGACATTTACTGAAAGCCTTATCACTGCCAAGACAAAACAGGGAGAATATTCAGTTTGTTGTGTTAACAGACGTTTATTTGAAAGATTAATAAACTGTTAATACAAGCAACTGATGGCTTCTCTGAATCTTTTTGTATTCTGATATGAATGGCAAAATTAGCTTTAAAAGGAAATATTTCTTTGTTTAACTATTTAAAGGAATGCAAGAGATGTTGTATACAACTTCACTGATAAGATAAAACTGCCTAATTAAGCCTCAAGGGAAATAGTGTTTAATGTAGAGAGCCCTAACTGGAAAACAAAAAATAGCTTTTGACAAGGAAATGTAAAAACAGACCTGGCAGAGTCACAAACCAGATCTGCAGAGTACAAAACCTCTGATTATGATCAAAAAAACATTAAGTTATAAATCTGGCATCATTGTGACTGTAAAAAAGCAGCTCAACTCTGAACTATTTATGGAAAAAGTAGCTGAGATATGAAAGCATCCCTTTTCTATTCTGTTCCCACAAACATCTGTTGTATGTTGCTCTCCTATGGATGCTGGCAACCAGTGTTTATGCTCAGTAATCCCCTGAGCTCTGCTGTGCTGCTCTGTCACTCTGCCATCAGCCTGGATTTTATCACACATTAGGGAGGTACGTCTTATAAGGTGGTAGAGCTGCGGAACATTTTGGACCCCAAACATAGATACACTGAATGACTTAAACCGTATTTAGCCAGGCGGTTCAGTTTAAAAGAGGAAAAACATCCATCACTGATGAAGGAAAAGCTGCTGCTCCCAAAGGTTGTGCTGTTTATTCTAAGGATGCAGAGCAGAAACGCAGAGTTGCAATGTCTGAGGAGTGGTTAGTCTGTTGCATGAATAGCCTCAACAAGGGCACACTTACACATTGGGTACAGCTTGACTTTATGGCTGAGAAAATGTTGTACGATGAGTGAACCAAGGTAAAGCAGAAGGTAGAAAAAAAGACTCTGCAGCAGAATTACCTTGTATGATTCTTCTGTCTTTTCACTTGTATCTAAACAGATCCTCGTTTGCACAAAAAGTATGCTTCAGGGATATTATAGATTCCCCAGAGAAGCTTCGAGCAAGTCTTTTAGAAAGTATGCAAATTGAATCACTACAGTAACAGAGAGGCCAAGGCTGGCATTCTTCATGCTACAAATACCCTGAAGAGACTGAACCAACACTGAATTTATCCAGCTGGCAGAAATTTAATGCAAGAACTCGGCTCAGCTTTGGAAAATTTCTCTTCATCTCTGCAAAGTCAAATGTCATCAAAAAACTATTTCAATAAGTAATTATCTTGTAGTTTAGGACAAATATATTAATACAAAATTTAAGCAAGTGTGTAAACAAAAATCATAACAGCTATCCAAAAAGTATTTGACAGTTTGGAAAATATTCCATTGAAAAACCCTTTATGCAAGTGTTCAACCAAAGGAATGGTTGTCTTTTTAATTAGAAATGTGGATACTCAATGGTCTTCTGTGTGGATGTGTGTATATCTGTTAATCTGGCCACAAACACTTCTACAAATCCTCAGTTTAACAGTTTGCACTGAGAAAAACAAACAAGTTATAATGTGGGAGAAACAGATCCATTTATATTGCATCCAGAGTGAATGAATGTAAAAACGAGAGAGACCATTAAGTTTGTGGTAGTCTTCTGTACTTATATATAACTAACACACAATTTATAACTTCTTTTTTGAGAATTTAATTTTTTTTATGTCTTCTTTTATGTCTATCTATATGACAATTTAAACAAAAAGGTTATGTGAGAAAGACAATTCTAAGCACAACTCAAACACACCGTATGCTGAAGTTTGTTTATATTAATATTAAGTCAGAACCCAAATCTGGCAAAATATGTCACAGAACTGAAGCGAATTATCAGCCAAAACTCAGAAAGTATTTGTTCATTGTTGAGGTCACTGACATGGCCAGCTGCTGCTATCAATATAAGCCAATAACAATATATTTCTATGCATTTTACACATTGGAACAGTAGGAGCATGCAAGGTTGCACAGTGCAAGAACAAAGAAACAGTTTATATTTTTAGCAGTCAACACTTTTTATCTAAAAAGAGGCAATATTGATTTTTGACATCAATATCGGTGAGAAATCCATGACTTTTAGAATGTTGATATTGAAGTGTTTAGGTTGATTCTTCTGACCCACAAATTTGAGAAAAATACCTCCATCCATCCATTTTTCATACCTTATTTTTCTTATAGTGTTACAGGGATCACTGATGCCTATGTCTAGTGATCATTAGACGGACAGCTGGACAGCTCGTCAGTTCATCACAGGCCAACACATAGATAAACAGGACAATCAAGTATGCATAAAAACGCTCCTAAGGGCAATTTAGATAATCCAACTGACCTAACATGCATGCTTTTGGACTTTGGGACTCAGAGAAAACCCACGCAGCAAGATGTTGAGATCTGAAGTATGGTAACAACTTTGCCATATGCACAGGAACATTTTAAGCCCACGATAAAAGTTCACTGTTAACAGAGTTATGACAGACTGTTGATGGTATGGTTCTACAAAGCAATATTGGGCACGCACAAGGAATGTTGGAATGTCAATGTTTCTAAAAATCTTTGATTCTCTTGTCTAAACAGATATACCTAAAGTATCTGTGCTAGTGTGGACATGGTTTATAGGTGGTGCTCTACACATTTAAAGCAGATGCAGCATTATTAGAAGATTTTCCTTAAGTGATTTTTCACTTAAACCTTTTAGGGGCATGTAACAAAGGAAAAACAAAATGTGTTTTGTTCATGAGTGTTTTAACACAAAAATGCAGGTTTTTACAAGAGGCTCTAAACATGTAATTTTAACTGCCTGGAATGGTTGCTGATAAACATTTTGTTCTGTTGTGGCCAATTAATATGTTAACTATGGGCATTCAACATTGAGGGATAACCCATACTGAGCCTTGATTTTAAAGATATTGTGAAAGAAAGTTTTTTTTATAACTCTTCATTAATGTAATTAATGTATTTTTTATCTTTATTTCCAGGAAACAGCAATAAATAGTTGCTTTACTATAAGATTTTCCCAGCTGGTTACATTCAAGCCTTGATCTGCGATGATTCATTCATCCAGAGGTGTGCTATGTGTGTGAACTTTAGAGCACTTCATGCTTCCTTCTGCGGACAAGCTTTATAGAGAGGCTGATCTCATTTTCTAGCAGGACTTGGCACCTGCCCACACTGCCAATGGTACCAATACCTGCTTTAAGAAACATATCACAGTACTTGATTGGCCAGCAAACTTGCCTGACCTGAACCCCATAGAGAATCTATGGCGTTTTGTAAAGAGGAAGATGAGGGACCCCATACTCAACAATGCAGATGACCCGAAGGCCGCTGTCAAAGCAACCCGGGCTTTCATTACACCTCAGCAGAACCATAGGCTGATTGCTACGCTGCATTATGTCAGAATCTGCCTGTGTTTGGGGTTTTGAGTTCTGTTTACTTCCTCTGCACTGCCATTATTTCACTCCCTGCAGGTTTATTAGATTCATGTTGATGTTTAGGGTTTTGTTACTTTCCTGGACTCCTATGTTAGATGCTTTAGTTTGTATTTCCTTATAGATCTGGTTGCTCCCCTTTATGTTTTTTTGGCAATCTTATTGTTTACTTATTTCAGTTGACTTAGATGTTGTCTGTTACCTCCCTGCTCTCCCTGCTCATATATGTTAATTAGTCACTCTCCCTCAGTTATTTTCTATCTCCCTGTTCCAGCAGCTGTTGCTGATTCTCTTCCTGATTAGCTCGCTCGGTTCAGTGGTCCATTCTCCACTCTCCCTCAGTACTTATAATCTACAGGTTCCTCCTGTAAGCTACCCTGACTCCAACCTGCTCCATGGCCACCAACCAGTCTGCGTAAGTCCTTCCTTATTGTTTTTATTATTTTAATAATAAAAGACTCTGCACATTGGTCCAAAATGAGCACAACCTAATATGACACATTAATGCAGTACTTCATGCAAGAGATAGTCCAACCAAGTATTAAATGTGCATATTGTAAAGGACTTTGTCAAACTTTTCAGTAGGCTGACATTACTGCATTAAAAATGTTTTTATTGGTCCTATATAATATTCCATTTATCTGAGAAACTGAATTTTACATTTTCATTAACCGTAAGCCATAATAATGAAAGTTAACTGATTGAAACACTTAAAATATATTACTCCATATGTAGGAAATACTTTTATAATATACACTACGGGTCAAAGGTTTTAGATACACTTTCTCACTAAATGGGTCTATTTATATTTATGACTAGTTACATCGTAGATTCTTACCAAAGGCAACAAAACTATGAATGAGCACACATGGAATTATATCGTAAACAAAAGGTGTCAAATAACTCCAAACATTTTTATGTTTTTGATTCTTTCAAATAGCCACCCTTTGCTTTGATGACTGCTTTGCTCCCTTAGCATTGAGGTGGTCACCTGAAATGTTTTTCCAAAAAGTCTTGAGAGAACTTCCCAGAGGTTCATTGAGAGACGGCCAAAGGTTAACATTTCAGTCATCACAGCAAAGGACGGCTACTTTATGGAATCTAAAATATAAAACATAATTACATTGTTTTCGATAGATTTAAAATCTTTGCATTTCAGGTATTTTATAAAATGAAATGCTCTGCCTCGGTGAAGACTGACATATGCTGTTCAGGAGCAACATCTCAGTCAGTCATGAGAAAATGTGATTCAAGAAAAAATCATATCAAACTGTCACACTATGTCAAGATCCAGACATAGAGAGCAAACAAGAAACCCTGGGGCTGTTGATGGAACCTGGGTCAGCTATCCTGAATAAAAATAAGAACATTCACAAGGCAGATCTTTGTGTTCCCATTATTTAAGCCTACTGTATCTGGGTCAGCAGAGATCCTATTAACATCTTAATTTTCCATAGGTAAAATGTAACATGAGACTTTATTTTAATGTGAAAGACTTTACACGTTTCTTTTAATCCACAAATTTAAAGAAACAGTGTTCATGTTTTTATCTAATCAACTGTTATTCTGGCGTCAGTCAAGACTCTCTTCACTTTCCTCCTGTTTTTCCAAAACACTGAGAAGACTTTATCATATGAAACCTGATCTCACCTTACTTCACTGGCTCTCTGTTGGTGTTTGGGAAGATTTTATGGTATCGCTGCTTATTTTTTAAGCCCCTGCTGTAACTGTATCTAGATTTGTTTTTTACCATTAACATTTGTGGAAGAAAGTAAGGAAGTAAGCAATCTGATTATTACAAAATTGCAGTTTTTGTGACAAAAGGGTTCAGAGGATGTTAAAAAACATGCGTGGCTTCTATGCCTTACACTGGGGCCTTACCAACTCACAACAAAATGTGTCATATAGTTTATAGGTTACTTGCATGTTAACACCAAGACTACTTTGATTCACTGGTCTAAGAGGGTTTGGTCAACTCTTAGTTCAAAACCATTCTGGACTTTTTGTTCTGGTAAGTCTTTTGAGTCATTCTTTAATGGGACGTTTGTCTTAATGTGTGAAGTAAAAAGTGACAGAACTGTAGCTAGTATAAGCACATGATGCAAGTTTGTATTAAACATTAAGGCAGTTCAAATTAAACTCTCCGATCTCTTTTGTCCGCTTAAAGAAATCTTTTGCTTTACTAGAAACTGTTCCAGTGTCTTAAACTTTTAGACCTTAGGTAGTACGCAAACCATTTGGAGAGTATAAACAGCTCTTCATAGCAGCAGAATCTCAGTGATCTATGAATATTTGATGTGTTTAGTTAATGACATCTTGTCTCAGAGAAGAGAGGTGAGGAAACTCAATGGCAACTCTTTAAAGTAGAGGAGGTGTGACAGCAGAGAGCTGCTCAACAGAGGTGTGAATCATGTTCGAGGGAGAAAAAGTCAACATGTCAGTTTGCTTTCAGGTGATGCTGTCACAGCAGAAAAATAAATACCATGCAATTAAACCTTTCTCAGTTCTGCAAGCTTTTAGAGAAAACTGAAATGGTTCAATTAAGATAAAAACATTCTTTCTGGAAAAAGTGCAATCAAAATTTAGAACAGCCTACATTTATTTTTTAGTCTGTTACCTTTTGTGTCACTACATATGTTACTTAAGATATGCACACTCACATCACCAAGGGGTGTGTAATAGATGTGGTTGTCAACAGCAGCAATAATAATAATGACGTTTCATTTTTTTGCAACTTCTCTAGAGTTTATGCATGGTAAAATTGCACATATGAGTATAAATAACTCAAGCTCAGATACACTCTGAAAATAAAAATGGTGATCAGTAATTTAAAGCCAATGGCACTGGTGTAGAAATAGACATTAATTTCCACACACCGGACTGCTAAATTATTGTTGCAGATAATAAACCAGAAAAAATGAGAATAAACAAAAAGACCAAGAGGGGAAAAAAGAAGCATAACTCATATTAAACATATTTGCATATTTTCAAGTCCATATTTGCATTTATTAGTAAAGGAAAAGTCCATTTGTTTTACGTTATGTTGGTGTCTGTTGAGAAGTCCAATTTTAAGTACCTGTATGTAACTAATTTTAATGCATATTGCAAGTATGGAAAAATGTTGAATATGAGTGTAGTAATGCTAGCAACCTGAAACATAACAAATATTGATAATAATAGCAAATATAATGAGGACAATAAATAAATAGATCATTCACTGATTAATTACTAAAGTATGGCTGCTTAAAACATCAATCTTCCATCTATCCATTTCAGAGCCACTTTCCATCAACCATCCATATCTAACTAACTTTGTATATTGTGTGGTATTATCTTTGGTTTCATTGTTGATCTTCTTGTTATTGCATTGTGACGCTTTATCTGTTTTCATATAAAATATCCGTAACAGATATTGACAAGGTGAATTACCTATATGAGTATACAAATGCACGTATTTTATTTCCACCTTTTGTCTCTGGTTGAATCACCTTTATTTCAGATTTTCATTAAGGCACTGAAGAGTTTAGAGCCACGTGTGACTTTTTCCTCAAGTGAACACGTAATCTAATAATGTGTTCTAGAGTAAAAAAGGGTTATTAATCTGATAAGATACAGGTTTTGTCAAACAGGGAAAATAACTTTTTAATTACTGAAACCACCATTAAATATATGTGTGGTTTATGTCTTCCTAAAATAAGCCCTAAGCAACAGTTATAAGATATACATGTGCAAAGAGGTCGGTGTCTCCTGGATTATCTGCAGCATTTGGAGGCCCATGTCCAGCCCCCTGGGTCAAAAACACTGACATCAGCAGTCTCTTCAGTGACGCAGAACCGCATGTTGTTTTTCAACTCCCGCTAACAATCCCTGCCTCTGAGAAACCGCAGAGAAAGGCTTTATTCATCCAAAGGTAACGGCAACAGAAACACGCTGCTGGAAGATATTACCCTGACACTGTCTGCAATTTAGATCCGTCCATTTACATCCACTCTTGATTCCAAACTATGTACGTGTAGTAGATAAACAACAAACAGCACAGAACAACATTTGCTCGAGGACATTTGGCTGTGTTTTCACAACTCGTGTTGCCCAAAGCATGAGAAAATAGAGCATTCAGCAACGTTTAGGGAAAATTTCAGTACCCTGTATTAATGTGTTACTGTACTATTCTATTAATTAAGCCAAAGTCGTGGTAGCTGGTATTAAGTGGAATATTTCTACTCTTTTATAGTTGTATTTTTTGACATTTAGTGATCTTTTTGTTGAAGTTCTATTAAAAAAATATTCAAACACATAATTGTTTTATAAAAGGTCTGGTTAAAAGTCATTACGGTATTTGTTTTCAATGCATTTCTATATCTTCAAATACAAAAAGTTTCATTTTCTATTTAAATTTTGGACTAAACAAACACTTTAAATGTAATGTAAATGTAGTATCAGATATATTTTATTTTGCAGTTTTCATTTTTTAGACATAAAGAGGCATAACTATACTTTTAGCGAAAAGAAAAACATTTTTTAATTTAAACTCATTAAATAAAATATTGCCCTTCGCCTAACTTTTTTTCCAGCTTCCTATTTAACCTGCTCCATATAGTCAATCATTCTTCAGATTGACTGTTTGTAACAGGTTGGGTTGCTTTTTTCTTTGGACGTAATGTTTCTTAATTAGTTCATCAAAGGTTTTGTTTTTCAAACCTCTGCATTGGATGCTTGAGCCACTGTATGCTTTTCAGGCAGATTTCATATAATGGAGAAGCAGCTCTACTCTGAGGTCCTCTGGAGGACACAGTCCTCACCTTATCTCAAAGGCTAAGCAGCCACCCTAAGAAGGAATCTCGTCCTACTTGCTTGTTTCTTCAGTGATGATGTATATCTCATGATCATGCTTGAGCATCAGAACATGAACAGACTTGTGAATCGAGAGTTTTCGCCTTTAAATTAGTTATTTTCTCTCCACAATAGGCTGCATTCCTGCACACAAACCTGCTCTATGCTGCCCTCACTTATAAATAAGACAGACAAGGTTCTTTAACTTCTGCGCTCGAGGGTTGATCCTCAACCTGGAGGGAGCAATCCATACCATTAAAAAGTTACAAATTAGGGTCTTTGGAAGGTTTTCTGGGGGTGAATTATTAATGCAATGGATTCTTCACTGTATAGAGCAGGACTTTTATGAGGGTTTTGAGCTTGCAGGGCTTCACATGCTCGCCTCATGTCTGAGCAACAACCCCATCATGGAATTAGCAGTGCGACGGCATGGAATGTTCTTGAAATGTAGCTGCTTTCTGCAAGGTCATGGCCTGCAGTGTGATGTGATCCTGTCCATATGTGGCAGGATCATAGTTAGGGATGGGTACCAAATTCGGTACTTTTATAGGTACCAACCAAATTCAGTTGGTACTATTCACTTAAAATCAAACGGTACCATATTTCAGTACCTAAAGACATCATCATGACAATGAGGGAGTGGAAGAGTGGGCAATTTTCCATGACAGACATGATCACAGTATTGCACGCACAACACCGTAATGATGTTGGTAGCCGCTAGTACAGTCAACAAAGCAAGCATGGCTGATAGAAAGCTCTCAAAAGTATGGCTCCACTTTTCAAAATACGATGCAGATTACTGTCGCTGCAACATTTGTGATGGGTAGTGCAAGGCCAGTAGTGGGAATCCTTCTAATCTGAGGAAGCACCTGGTTAAGCACAAGATTTTTCTCAAGGCTAAGGAGTGCACAATTTTCGTCAGCCTCAGATCTACAGCTACAACTCCTGCATTTGGCACCGTTAGCACATCTGCATCTGTTAGCTGTTAATTTATATATTGAGAAATAAATATAAGTAGAATTTTTTTTTAGATTTTATTATTAAATGATTTAATATTCAATGACACATAAACACACACAAAAGACCTAAAAACTGGTACCGTTGATTACGGATGCCGTTTCCCAGGTACCGGGCATCTGTACCGTATCGGTTAAAACTGAAAGGTACCCATCCCTAACCATAGTAGGAAGATGCTGCAGACAGTCATGTAGCTTTTGGTAGACTATTTATTCCATGTGAAGGGGACCTTGACAGAAAAATAATCACGAGACTAATCTGACTGCCGTTTCTGCAGGAAAAACTACTTTTTCAGGGTCCCCGTAAATGTTTACTTCATGAACAAACAAGGACAGATTTAATGGGCTTTGTCTCATTTGGATTTTGGAGGAGGAGACTATGTTGCTCATCGGTTTGTCTGAGCAGTTATGCAACATGTTTTGTGAAACTCTGCATAATCTTCCACCACAGTTCTAGATTGCTGTTCCAAGCAAATAAAAATATAAAAATATGAAAGAATAACTTTGATTCCAGTGATGTAGACATTGTCAATTCTTTAAATTTTAAGTTCACTGTATGTACACATTCAACAGCTACTTATTAAATCATCACATTATTAAAAACCACAGTGGATCTTCTCCCTATGAAGGAGAGGTATTTTCACTCACAGCTGTAGAAATAGACTCAACTCCTTTGGGCTCTTTATGCTACAGTAACTCATAATGGCTGAAACCCATTCAGTTGGGAAATAAAATGCATCATGTGTCCAATTTCACTTCCCCTTTTCACAGCTCACATCTTCTTGTGAAATCATCCTTGAGGAAAAGAAAGCTGAGATTTCCACTGTGGTTTGCTTCTTGATGGGTACACTTTACAGCTGAGCAATATTAGTAACAGAAATCAGAATACATCGCATTGATGCTTCTGGTCTGAATGAGTTATTTAGCTTCAGAGTTTCGGATTAAGAAATATTGTCATGGATGGTGTGCGACCCAAAGCCGATGGCAAAGAGAGGGTTTGCGACAGTTTCAAGCTGAGCAGCCAGTGAGATTAAGTGACTGCGGTTTGGGCTCTGGACATTGTAAAAAGCACTGTCTTAGGAAGCAAAAATGAACCACACTTGACCCTAGACCTACACAGATTACGAGGGAAGAGGGGTATTTTTAGTGCTTCAATGATGAAGATTTGAGCAAACAGAAAATGGCTCGATAGTTTTACCCCCTCCAGGGTTTACAAAGCAGTTCAAAGAAAAACAAGGCTTTTTCATGTTCTTTGATCTTTTCAAATCACTCGCTGTACCCCTGCAGGTATTGATTCTTCTGTATGATGAATCAGATTTAGGTTTTTTTTACTGTGCTGAAATCTCTCTCTGTGAGAAAGACGTTCCATGTTATCTCATCCCAACTGAGTGAGACACGTGCTTTACAATATCTTAACTGCCACCATTAAAAACTCACAAATCACCAAGAGTGACCCCTGATGAGCCGCGTGCATTTGGCCCCTGTTCAGTCAACACAGGAGCGTGTAGGTTGATCATTACTGGGGTAATCATATCAGCCACGCTCAGCCTGATTGTGTAATTCATCTCAGAGCAAGACAGCACAAGCATTGTGTTTCCATCATCACATCCCATTGACTCCTTTCAGTAAGGCATAACTTATGAGTCCTCTGATCAGTCCAGTCATAACCTCTGCAGCATGATAATGCACATCTTAGTTCATCTATGGGCTCTGGTTGAATATAATGGGGATGCTAATTTTCTGCAGATGGCTACTTACCAGAGACCTAAAGTTAGAATAAGTATTAACATATGCAACCGAGCACTGAAATATTACTGATCTGCATGTGTTTTGCTCAAAAAACAGACTGTCTTTCACTTTCTACTCTTGTATTCTACCTATATAATAAAAGTTGGAGACAGTTTGATAGATTTATATGACTTCAACACATGGGATGTTTCGCGTGCATGAAATTGGTCACCAGAAAAAAGTTGAGACAAAAGGAATAGTATATACTTTTTATATGTGACATTAAATGAGGTCAAGCAAAGAAACGTCATTGAATGATATCCTGAAAAACAATATTTTAAAAAATGAGAAAAACATAGGGTTTAGTTATATGCCATAGCAATCAAACAATTATTCATTTAAAATGTCATTATCTGTTGATCTGGCTTAAATCGTGTGCCACCTCTCACGTGGACTTTCTTTGCATGTTATTAGACAAAGAGGAACCTTAAGGCAGCAATAGGGAAAAAGGACTCTTTATATTTTTTGTTTTAGGGATCAATTGGATCCATGCGGTTATTCTGTTTCAAACTGGCAGGACACAACTTTTTAATATTCTATTTTATCAAATGCGTTGCATTCATTCTTATCTGTATAACTAACCTTCACTTAAAGGGATAGTTTTGTGAGGGGTGATATCAAAATTAACAGTGGCAGAGACAGGAGCTCACTTGTCCTAGTGTTAATCCAACTTTTCATTATTGTTGAAGCTCAGTGTTTTTACCTTGGTCCAAAATTAGTCAGATCAAAAAAAGTGAAACTTATTCTGTAATTTTAAACATGGCTCTCAAAACCTGTAGATTGGTTGTTGGGCTCCATAAGCCCACCCCCCAGCTTATGACGAAAGCAGGTCTAACCTCTGGCCTAGCTGCTAGTGGGTGGTGAGATTATGTCATCATTTCTTAGAAACAAGGTTTGTGATGGTGAAAACCCTAGCCTAGCAACAGTTTGGCACTAGCAACAGTGAAAAGGTGATGAGATCAAATAACTTCTGTCCTCCTAAATAAAACTCCAACTGTTAGCACAACTCTCTGGTGATAACTTCTATCTTCTGCCAGTTAGACAATGGCTGCTTAAAACAACTGCTCAAAACCCCGCTTTACGAAATCCAAACTTTTACTTGCTGAGATTTCTTCTGCTGCTCTTTGAGAAGAAAAAAGCAAAAAAAAAACAAAGGAACGAATATTGATTTTTCCTTCTGGTCTTTTCTCTTATTTAAGCAGTCTTGGTTTGTATAATAGCATTTTATTGTTATTGGACAACCCGTTACTTTGAGTTTCAACAGTCTGGTCATTGGCATAATGACACTCATTAAATAGAGACAACTGACACTGTGCAGGAGCTTGCAGGGACTCTGAATGTGTTGAAATAACAACATTAACAACCAGTGGAAATTTGTGTAAATTAGCAGGCAAACTCTGCAAACAGGCTTTCAATTTCGGCCATGTAACCCTATATTTACAGTTTCCACTATTTCTAAGAATAATGGTGAGGCTAAGGGCACAGCGGTTCAAAAGCTGTGAAGGGAAGGTGTCATGGAGTTGAAAAACTTCAAATAAAAATAGTAAAGAAATCTTCGAAAGACCTTTACTTTGCTCCAAAAGTTGTTCTAAAATTCACAAACATTATGCTTTTTTTCTTTTAAATTGTGAATAATTTTTAAAGTACAATAGTGACAAAATTACACTAATAATACCAGTGAGCAGGTATGGAAATAGAATAAAGACTCAATGCCCAAAGAACTGTAGACAACTGATTTTGAACGTCACAGAACTCAATGATCTCCTGACTTGTGGGAGTTTCTTCAACAGACTCCGTAAAGACAGGAAGGATATGATTTAAGTCTTTCAGAGTCTGGCTGATATCCAACACGAATGTGGTGGGAAGCCTTCGTGCTGTGAAGCTGACATCGCAAAGCTCTTACAGAACCAAGAATGATGCCTGTAACAGATGATAATAGGTTTCTTATGTTCACTGTGTGAAAAAATGGAATGATGCAACAGTTTCTGACTTAAGGAACACAGTCAACAGAAAAAGGAATAGATCATAGAGTAAGCAAATGTCAAGCAAACCAAGTAAGTTTGAGTAGGTCTGCACAATGAGGCTCTTTCTGTTGTTGTTCCAGCTCGAGAGGGGAAAAACACCAAAATATTTTCTTGAATTGTATACTAGGTCAGGAAGGTAAGATGCTGGCAGCCATCTGGACCACAGGTAAGTGATGCCATGTGCTGTGCCAAATATCTGATCCTGGTCTTGGTGCTAAACAAGAGAAATGGGAGGAAATGGGCTCAAACACCACCCAGAGACAAGCAAAATATGGCAAAGGGCAAAGTGGTTCCCAGCCAAGACATTGGGTGTGCATATATCTGCAAAGAAACAATTACATAACTCAGTGCACTGACCTGTATGGTAAAAAACAAAGATGTTCAGTTCTCTGCCCCTTCTAAAATGCATCTACATTTTGCTTGATAAATAAGACAAAGTATTTCAATTTAGCTTCAGAGGGAAACAGCTTGTTTTAAAGAGTTTTCATTGACAAACTATTTGAATTAACTTGGGTCTTATTGGTTTAATTAAGCAGACGCTTAAAAGTTGCACAGTATAATCATCCATTAGATTGTGGCTTAAAGCAATGAAGGGGTGGACGTATATTCGATTAGCCCTGACTGTTTGCTGCTGCTGAAAGTTAATTACTGGTTTTAATTTCTACGGTTCAAATGGGTTTTTAAGCATTAAACATTAGAAATTATGTCCTATGGAAGAAAAAGAATTACAAAAAAACAGTTTCAAAAAAATTTGGTCACCCCAGTAAATATTTGCTCTTTATTAGAAAATTCTGTGATGGTGGCCAGGTCCTGCAAAAGCAGAGCATGCCAAAACCATGACACTTCCAGCTCCATGCTTCACAGATGATCGTTTTCCTTGAATGCTCCGTTTGGTTTATAACAAATATGTCCTATTTTCTGGTTTCCAAATAATCTGTCAAAGGACATTAATTCAGAAGTCCTGGTCTTTGTCTATGTTCTCTCAGGTGAACTTCAGTCTGGCCTTCATGATTTTCTAAGAGAGTAAAGGTTTGCATCCTTGCACATCCCCTATAAATGTTAAACTTATACAGTTTCTTTCAGATTGTACAAGCATGCACTTTCATATCAACAGTACCAAGAGCCGTCTGTAGGTCACTTAAGGGCATTTTAGGGATTTTGGAGATTTCTTTTAGCATCTTGTGGTCTGCTTTCAGAGTGAAGTTCCTTGAACTGCCAGCCCTGGTCATGCTGACAGTTGTTTTGAATGTCCTCCGACATGTGAACAATTTGGTATTAACCTAGGTATTAAAAACCATCTTAAATAGATATGTCTTAAGTCTTGGCTTAAAGAGTCCCAGGTCAGAGATTCAGCCGGGAGTTTATTCCAACGTCTCGGAGCTGCCACAGAAAAGGCCTGATCACCCCAGTGCTTATATTTAGACCTGGGCTTTTCCAATAGGTGCTGATTTGAGGGCCTCAAGATTCGGCCACACACACAAACAGTTAAAAGATCACACAAATACAATGGAGCCAAACCAGTTAGAGCTTTAAAAACAAGCATTAAAAGTTTAAAATCAATCCTAAACATAATGGGGCGCCAGTGAAGAGATCTGAGTTTCTGTGTGATGTGATCTTGTTTCCCAGTGCTTGTTATGAGACGGGCAGCAGCATTCTGTAGGGTTTGGAGGGGACTCAATAAAGACTGGTTTATACCAAAATAGAAGGAGTTACGGTAGTCCAAAAATCTTTTTAAGGTCATTACAATTTTAAATTTTTTTGGCTTTGGCTAGTAGCCATAAGTAAAATAAGATTGTCCTAACTATGTTGTTTATTTGTTTGTCAAGTTTGAAATTTGCGTCAAAGAGCACACCAAGATTTCTAACAGTAGAAGTGTAGCTGAAAGAAGAATCAAGGCCAGCTGTTGTACTATTCCCAAATACAATACATTCAGTTTTTTATTTCTCATTTAAATGTAAAACATTCTGAGCCGGGCTGCACGGTGGCAGTTGGTAGCACTGTTGCCTTGCAGCAAGAAGGTCCTGGGTTCGATTCCCAGCCAGGGGTCTTTCTGAATGGAGTTTGCATGTTCTCCCCGTGCATGCGTGGGTTTTCACCAGGTACTCTGGCTTCCTCCCACAGTCCAAAGACATGCCTGTTAGGTTAATTGGTCACTCTACATTGCCCTTAGGTGTGTGCATGGTTGTTTGTGTGTTGCCCTGCGATGGACTGGCGACCTGTCCAGCGTGTACCCCGCCTCTCGCCCATAGACTGCTGGAGATAGGCACCAGCTTCCCCGTGACCCACTATGGAATAAGCGGTAGAAAATGAATGACTGACTGACGTTTTGAGCCAGCCAATGCTTTAAATCTGACATACAGACAGTCATGGAAGTAATTGAATTATCCTTGTTAGAAGTAACTGGCAGATATATTTGTATGTCATCGGCAAAGCAGTGTAAGGACAGGTTGTTTGGCAATGATTGATCCAAGTGGTAGCATATAAAGAGAGTAAAGTAAGGGGCCTATTATGGAGCCTTGTGGGACGTCACCTGAAAGAGAGGCAGTAGAAGAAGACAGGTCACGAATCATTACAGAGAAAGATCTCTCCGTTTAAGTATGAGGCAAACCATGGCCTTGGACTTGGACTGCGCCTGGAAATCATGTCCATGAAAGTTATGAACAGGACCGGTGACAAAGGGCAGCCCTGCTGGAGTCCAACATGCACCGGGAACAGGTCCAATTTAGTGTCAGCAATGCGGACCAAATTGCTGCTCCGTTTGTACAGAGACCGGATGGCCCCTAATAAAGGGCCCCCGACTCTTTACTCCTGGAGCACCCCCCACAGGGCACCACGAGGGACACGGACGAATGCTTTCTCCAGGTCCACAAAAGACATGCAGACCAGTTGGGCCCACTCCCATAATCACCCCTGGATCATGTAGAGGGTGTAGAGCTGGTCCAGTGTTCCACGGCCAGGACGAAAAAAACACTGCTTATCCTGAAGCCGAGGTGTCACAATCGGCCGGACTCTACTCTCCCATACCCTGGCATAGGCCTTACCAGGGAGGCTGAGGAGTGTGATCCCCCTGTAGTTGGAACCTACCCTCTGGACCACCACCCCAGTCTGCCAGTCCAGAGGCACTGTCCCCGACCGCCACGCAATGTTGAATAGGCATGTCAGCCACGACAGCCCCACAACATCCACAGACTTGAGGTACTCAGGGTGGATCTCATCCACCCTCGAAGCCCTGCCAC
The DNA here is from genome assembly GCA_036173005.1 of Crenichthys baileyi. Taxonomy (NCBI): domain Eukaryota; kingdom Metazoa; phylum Chordata; class Actinopteri; order Cyprinodontiformes; family Goodeidae; genus Crenichthys; species Crenichthys baileyi. The sequence goes on along the minus strand of JAHHUM010001446.1, from coordinate 1,156,783 downwards.
TGTGGAGCTTTTTGGCCACCCTGGTAACTTCAACCTGGGTGATGAAAGAGTCTGACTCCGAGTCTCCACTCTCTGCTTCCACCAGGGAAGGCGTAATGGCAGGATTGAAGAAAAATACTGATACATGATCAGACCATCATTACTCAGTATTTTTTATAACGTATAGCCTATAAAATACTGTGTAATGATGTTCTGATCATGTATACCCAAATGTGATACACCACTGTGCGTTTTTTGGCTGTTTCAAGCAAAAATAAATTTGGAGATGTCCTACCATTTTCTCAAAAGAATTTACATTTCATAGATTTTTTGTTAAAAGGCATCTTCTTCAGTTTGTTATTGTTTATTTATATTAATTGTAATTTTCAGAATGGTAAAAATTGATTTTAAATGTCTGCATGTCCCAATGTGTTAGAAAAACACACAGGCTGTTGTGGGATGTCCTTGTTTTTTTAAGTTTGTGTAGATCCCATCTTGATGTTTTGCTGGATTCTGCAGAAATGGAAATTAAAGTGTTAGTAAATGATGCTGTGGTCAAATAGGTCTGAAAAGCCACATTTCTTTATGCTTTTAAGTGCACGGAGCATTTATAAGTTAAATAAACTGCACAGAATCAGTTTATTAATGAGCCACAACCACCAACTGTAGGGGTATTTAACTTAGTTCATGGTAAAATTGCTTGTTTCAGCTACGACAGGCTCAGATTGTTATCCAACTGAATTCAAACACAAGTTTACCCCTTAAAAGACCTCCATTCAACATGGCCTGATCTAACCAAAAAGCGCCAGTTTGTTTACATGAGTGTAGATAGATTTATCCAAAGCATGAATTTATACTGGAATTGTTGAGGTAAAGTTGTCCAAATTGCTGAAGTTTAAAGCTTCCAGGGTGGAAGAGCAGCAAAAAAAAAAAAAAAACACCGTGCAATTTCAATATAAAGTTGTGGAACTGTTTTCAAGTTGAGGTTTAAGAAATAAGTTACCATGTTATTGTTTATCAAAGATTTCAAATTTAATTTCCTGGAGCCTGAATTAATATGTCTCGATTTACAGTCACTCATGGACAAAGTTTTCCGAATCTGTGGGTTTAGCAAGACAAGATCCCCCTCTAAATGAGCATTGTGTGCACAGCACCAGAAAGTTTCTAAGACGTGGTATTTCAGGCTATGTTTTGTCTTTCTTCCTGTGCCGTTATTTTGTAAATGATTTGGCCTCTCAGCTTGAACTCTGATTTAGTTAATACATCTAACCATCCAACTGAAATTGAGTTTTTAGATAATCAAGGTCAGCCTGTGAACAAACTGTACAGATTGAGGTAATATTCTCGGTACAGTGTGACAGGTCAGGCAAAAAACTCCCTGAGAGATAATACAGTCAGTAAAGTAGTCAAGCCAATCAAACATAAAACCTCCCAGTGGCTGCTACTTGAATGGGAACAATTGTCTTTACTACCGCGACTTCGATGTTTTGAGACCTCAACAAGTGTTCAACACAAGAAGCCCATAACACATGTATAATTTTATTTGCCTATTTCTGGAAATTCAAAACGCTTTAAAATATCTCAAAGCCATAACTTTAAACATTGAATGGGTTAAACTCTAAAATGTGAATTTTTCAGTAATTACACATTAAAAACTTTGAATGCTAAAAAAAGCCCCAGACTTTTAACAGCTGTTATGTGTTAAGTAATTTTTTGTTTAATTTTTGGTCTCCTCGAGTCTAATAAGTAGTTAAAAAATAACTAAATCCATTTATATCATTTCACCCATCTTTTGAGTTCCTTTACTGGTGGTTCTGGTGCTGAAATCCTATGGATCAAAGGAGATTCTGCTTACCTTTCCAGATTAAAGTTAGGTTTTAGAATTCATAATGAATTTAAATGAACATCCAAAAGGACACTCCTGAAATCTAACGATAAAAGTAAAAATTTGCCATAAATGTTGTTAGTCAGTCTCAGTTTTTGATTAGACTGTATTGACCATAATGGCAAATTCTTGTCTTTTTTGTAAAAAAACAATATGTTTTTTTTATCTACGGTGGATTGAAGATAGGCACTGCAATCTCATGACTTTGAAATAATTCATCCTTAGACTTTTGTTTTACTTTTAGAAACACTCTAACATAAGAGAAAACATCCAAGAGCCTCTGAAATCCCAGTATGACCCCTGGTAGTGATGCTCTTCTTCCCTTTCTTTAGAAATTGCACAAATTGTCTTCAGGTTGTAGCATACTGAGACTGCATGTTTTCTGTCAAGGTGTGAGCACAGAAGCATACAGGGCTGCAGGTAATACAGACTCTTGTAATCTAGACAGACTCTTATCTTAGTCCTGTTACAATCTGGACTGACAGCTCTTTGTACTGGAAACTATTTTTAGCTTTCCTAGGTTCATTGAGAGGATCCGACTGAATCAGAACCAGGAGTGCCCGATACTCATGGTAACTTGATGTGGGCTGACACCAACAGTCAAGCTCTCACTCATCTCCTATAGAGATGATCAAGCTGAGGCTCTCCTTTTCCATAATGTCTTTCAGTTTTCCCCTACTACTACAGCCAACAAAATGGAAAAATTGAACAAGAAACAAGCCCTTGTCATTCTCTTTCCAACCTATCTATTTCACTATTCCGCATACTTATCGCACTAAAAGCAAACATTTTCGAAGCCATCAAAGACTCTTTTTTAGTCAAATAATATTAGTGACTTATTATAAACTGATGGGTGATTCTACAAGACGTAATAACACTTATTGTCTTGACAGTTTCTTATTTAAAAACATTAAATTTAAAGCTGTAATCAATACATTTACATAATCTCTGTAAATGCTTACAAGCCTTTCCCAACTACATATTTTACCAACATAAATAAAAACAACTTAATAAAAGTTAAAGACTTATTTTACAGATAGAAAAATCTAAAAAAAAATCACAGCCAGTTCTATAATATATACAAACATAAATTAAAACACAAAATATCTTTGCTAAAATCCTTTTTCAACACATTTTGGGATGATCTACACAAACGCATGCAAAAAAGTGCTCCATACTTTCAGAGTTTCAGGCATATTACCTCTTCACAATGTGTCTAGGGATCAAATAAATGACCAAACGCAACCCCTCTCCCAAAATTAACATTCTGTGTGTTTAACCACATACATAATGGGACTCTCGGCCATGCAAATCTCATCCATCTGACTGTACCAGCACTCGCAGAGCAGAGGGTCCTGTTATGCATTGCAAAACTTCACTCATTTAATTTCAGTATGCATTGAAACACCTTTGCTGCCCACTAATGTTTACAAATCAGCACCAAAGATCATATACAGCCAAAAAGCTCACTCATGCATAGAGTGCACCTGCAAGCATGGCTCTAATTCCTCACCAAGGTGCTGGTCTGTAGCATTACTGCAGCAGATGTAGTGCTAATGAACAGGCTGTGTTTGTTTAGTTATGTGTTGTCGGTGTTTACCAGAAAGGCTCCTGGACAATTAACTCCTATACTCTTCAAATTCAGATTTATTCACTGTTAAACTGCACACTAAGAATTATTATTTTTTTAATTATTTTTTTAATAATTTTTTAATAATTATTATTTCCCTCGTTTGTAAATACTTTACATGTCATGGACTAATTAAGCTTTTAATGTATTATGTAATTATGTGTATTCCGTGCAATTATGGAGACAAAGAGGGTAGAACATTGACATTGTTGGTTTTGTTCTTATAGAAAGGTCTGAGCTAATTCCTTTATTTTTAATCTGTAAAATTTACAACATGGAATTAATTTGGAAACAGTTTTAACATGTCTGGTAATGTATAAATACGTGCATTTCTTATCTCACTTGGTTTAATAACGACAGAAAATTTGGCATTTATGCAATCTGATGCATTTTCATTTTTAACTAAGTACTCAAAATGAGAAACCTAATTAAAAGAAAAACTTTAGTTAGTTATACTCATTAGGAACAACTTAAATTAAACGTGTTTGCATAGTTACAAAGCATTTAATTCCTCGTCTGTACATAGGTTTGGGTTTGGCACAAACGCTCCCGATGAAGGGATGGTTGAGAACATGGCATTTGATAAAGGAGCGATAAGAGACATTCAGTGCATTTGCTGGAATTTAGAAAACATTTCCAGACATGTTAACCTGACCCCAACTTGCAAAAACAAAAAAAAGGTTCACTACAACTACTACTACTTCTACTATTACTACTACTTCTACTACCACTACTACCACTGCTACTACTACTAATACTAATACTAATAATAATAATGAATTACCGTTGAAAGCACTGAGGTCCGTTGATATCCCAAATGCTCATCCTCGGAGCAGCTTTATTCCCTCTCAGTTCAGATCGCTGCGCTGTAATCCAACTTTCACCAGAAATTCTGCTGCGCCTCAGCAAGAACTTCAGTTCGCCGTCCTGTCAGCGACTGCGAGCAGCGTCAATCTGCGGCTTTCAAATAAACTTATGGAGAAGAAATAAAAGGAACGAAAACACAGTTTATATGTGCGGTGGGCGCTGGTGACCGCATGTGTATTTCTGTGTGCGTTCGTGTGCGTGTTTCTGCCCGAGCCGCTCCGCTCCTTGTAAGCGTTTGACGCATCTGGACGCGGGGAGAGGGGGCGGGTGTCGCCCCAGCCTCATTGAGAGGAATGTTGTATGCAAAACGCTTCTGACCAATTAGGTTTGTTATAATTGTTGCTTGAGGCATCACTTGTGCCATGCGTTCACTTACCGTTTATATTTTTAAAGGATTCAACTCGAAAGAGTAAAATAAAGTTAAACTAACGATGGGAAATTTTGCTTCAGGAAATTATTTGGTTGCCGCTGCACAGCGAAAGAGCTTATTGAGCTGCTGGATGGGAAAGAGGGACAGGTACCCATAGATGCACCATGGTATTTAATTTGAATACAACACTGACGTCATATGTTGGTATTTTAAACCTAAAGAGAACATAACACTATATTTTACTCAGACACGTTGGTTTAATATAGCTGGGAAACGCTTAAAATACTTATTTTTATTTTTTAGATTACTAATTCATATTGGCGAGTAAGTAATTTTATTTAAGATAACTCTTAGTGTTTCACAAAGACAGTGTATACAAAATTAAAAACATGATTAAAAAGACAAAAACTACTGAAATGATACAGATAATTACATGCATATGGCTAAGAACATTTAAAAAGACCTCAAGGAAAAGCATTTTTGAATAAGAATGTCTTCGGCTGCATTTCAAATGATTCAAGGCTCTCAAAAGAGCGTCAAAACAGATGAAGCTCGCTCTAAAATCTAGGTGCAACAACTTGGAAAGAGTCCTTGCGACTGATAACAAATTTGGTTTGAGGACTGGATGTTATGATTTGGGGTTGTTTGGTTTTTGGTGTTTTCTTTGTGTTTTTCACAGTTAAGGTTTTGAATAGTTCTTCTGATTATTATTATTATTATTCTTGTTAAATTTTTTAATCATGCTTCTGTTTATTATTTTTCTGGTCATGTTTTAGTCTTGTTCATGTTTTGTCAAGTTTGGTTTTAGGATCTGGTTATGCTTTTGTTTCATGTTTTTCTAGTTTCTGTTAGTTTGTGTTCAAGAGTCTCTGTTTTGCTCCAGCCACGTTTTGTTCTCCTGTCAATTAAGTTTATTCGGTTCACCTGCACCTAGTTAATCTGTCTTGCTTCACCTGGTTCACCCTCCATAAATACACACCTGTTCATTCACACATCGCGGAAACATTTCTCAAATCATGTCTTGTTCTCAGCTCATGTCTTGTTTTGTGGACCATACAATGCCTGTCTAGCCAGCCTGCTTCTGTTTTGTTCCTGTCTCTTCTGAGAGTGAGTTTTTGTTTTTTTATTAAATCGTTTTTCACCTACAGTCATGCTGCCTACTCGTCTGCATTCTGGGGTCCCACATAACGCAAGTCGTAACACTGGAGGGTAATACAGGAAGAAGCTTGACCATGCAGCCCCTAGAAAGGTAAAACGAATTCTAAAATGACCAACTAAGGACGATCACGCACCCTTTTCGTACGTGAAAAGGGTGGTACAATAGTTTAGATGAGAGGAGGTAAACTTATTAAAACAAAACTTTGGGGAACCCCCTAAGTGATCCTTAACAGTTCCAAACTCTGATCTGCTATCTGCAGATCTGCTGTTGTTTCCCTAAAACTTGACTGTGGCAAAGCCATGAAATTTGGCTTGCTGAGCAGACCTAATTAATTTATGACTTCTGTGTATCTGGTGGGGTACTCTTTACTCTAAAGTTGAAATTTCATGTGATCACCTCAGATATGCCAAGCTGAAATAATAAATGTTTACTTTGAGGATTCCTACTGCCAAACTAGCTCTTTTTAAGCAGCTACAGTGCCTTGCGAAAGTACTCGGCCCCCTTGAACTTTTCAACCGTTTGCCACATTTCAGGCTTCAAACATAAAGATATAAAATTCAAATTTTTTGTGAAGAATCAACAACAAGTGGGACAGAATCGTGAAGTGGAATGAAATTTATTGGATGTGTCAAACTTGTTTAACAAATAAAAAACGGAAAAGTGGGGTGTGCAATATTATTCGGCCCCTTTACTTTCAGTGCAGCAAACTCACTCCAGAAGTTCAGTGAGGATCTCTGAATGATCCAATGTTGTCCCAAATGACTGATGATGATAAATAGAATCCACCTGTGTGTAATCAAGTCTCCGGATAAATGCACCTGCTCTGTGATAGTCTCAGGGTTCTGTTCAAAGCGCAGAGAGCATCATGAAGACCAAGGAACACACCAGGCAGGTCCGAGATACTGTTGTGGAGAAGTTTAAAGCCGGATTTGGATACAAAAAGATTTCCCAAGCTTTAAATATCCCAAGGAGGACTGTGCAAGCAATCATATTGAAATGGAAGGAGTATCAGACCACTGCAAATCTACCAAGACCCGGCCGTCCCTCTAAACTTTCATCTCGAACAAGGAGAAGACTGATCAGAGATGCAGCCAAGAGGTCCATGATCACTCTGGATGAACTGCAGAGATCTACAGCTGAGGTGGGAGAGTCTGTCCATAGGACAGCAATCAGTCGTACACCGCAAAATCTGGCCTTTTTGGAAGAGTGGCAAGAAGAAAGCCATTTCTCAAAGATATCCATAAAATGTCTCGTTTAAAGTTTGCCACAAGCCACCTGGGAGACACACCAAACATGTGGAAGAAGATGCTCTGGTCAGATGAAACCAAAATCGAACTGTTTGGCCACAATGCAAAACGATATATTTGGCATAAAAGCAACACAGCTCATCACCCTGAACACACCATCCCCACTGTCAAACATGGTGGTGGCAGCATTATGGTTTGGGTCTGCTTTTCGTCAGCAGGGACAGGGAAGATGGTCAAAATTGATGGGAAGATGGATGAGGCCAAATACAGGACCATTCTGGAAGAAAACCTGTCGGAGTCTGCAAGAGACCTGAGACTGGGACGGAGATTTATCTTCCAACAAGACAATGATCCAAAACATAAAGCCAAATCTACAATGGAATGGTTCACAAATAAACGTATCCAGGTGTTGGAATGGTCAAGTCAAAGTCCAGACCTGAATCCAATCGAGAATCTGTGGAAAGAGCTGAAGACTGCTGTTCACAAATGCTCTCCATCCAACCTCACTGAGCTGGAGCTGTTTTGCAAGGAAGAAAGGGCAAGAATTTCAGTCTCTTGATGTGCAAAACTAGTAGAGACATACCCCAAACGACTTGCAGCTGCAATTGCAGCAAAGGGTGGCGCTACAAAGTATGAACGCAAGGGGGCCGAATAATATTGCACGCCCCACTTTTGAGTTTTTTATTTGTTAAACAAGTTTGACATATCCAATAAATTTCATTCCACTTCACGATTGTGTCACACTTGTTGTTGATTGTTCACAAAAAAATTTAATTTTATATCTTTATGTTTGAAGCCTGAAATGTGGCAAGGGGTTGAAAAGTTCAAGGGGGCCGAATACTTTCGCAAGGCACTGTAATCAATCAGCTTGTGGACAATTTTGTAGAGTGTGCATAGATAGATGTTTTGCAGACGAGTTGAAGTGTACTGCATGCTGTCAGAATATTATTTTTAAATTCATGGGGAAATCTTGTAGAACAATAGTAAACAACAGGTATTCTCTTGGATTTAACCAATTTATCAATCACCTAACCCTGCTGGGAGCCTGACTACACATCTCTTTGTGAAGAAATTACCTCCTAATAGCAGATTTCTGCATACTGTGTCAGAGACTGTTTGAGTAATCCAGTGTTTTTCTTGCAAAACACACTATTGAACAAACTATTGAATGTGAACTTTGTCCATAAATAGGGTTCAAGGACCTTCTGCATGTGTCAATAAGCCATGTACAGCTTAAGCAATGAGCCATCGTATTCTCAGTGAAAAACATATTGAAGAACACACTTGTTCAACTATTGCCATCTTTATTAATACTTCCTTTCATTTTAAATATAGTTTTTTTAATCTATGAATGTCTTCTTTCTTTTGAAATTTGTGATAATCATTCAATTTTGCTTACAGTACTGATACTGAAAGAACTAGTAGCAGCAGACAGGGTCAGCAGGTCAAATAACTCCACGTACTCATACTTTTATCAGTTGCACTCTGCAACAGCTGCTGAAGATGCCGAGCTTTGTGTAGGGTTACAGACTGGCTAGCAGAAGCTCCTGTGACTTTTGTCCTCTCCATGTGAAACAAAAGATGTACCAGAATAACTTGTGACTGACCGTTGATGCAAGAACCGCTCTGAGCTTCTGCGGGCTGTACATAATACTACGGTGTAATAGGCATCGTTACTTCTATTCTGAAATGCTGAAATGCATTCTCATCAGGTGCAGCCCCTTCTCATTGCCCAGAGGCAGCATATGTGACATCAGCATCAACAGATTGGACCTTTCAAAGGAACTATGTGACTCTGCATATATAAGCCTCTTGCTTTAACAATCATATCTAGCATGTGCAGATTCTCCATCATGCTCTGATATATTCTGAAATCCTTTTTTCTCCATCTGGCTACAAAAACAATAGGAGATTGAATATGTTCACATGATGTGACAGTTCTGGCTGAAGCAAAAAGCCAAAATATCTTCTTAACTCAATGTGAGAGGCATGGTTTATTTATCGGTGTGTTGCAAGGACCTCTTTCATAAAGATTCCCTAGAGAACCTTTAGGGTAAAGGTTCTCACAACACACCTGTATTAGTTGTGTTGTGAGAACCGTTTGTTGTGGGAATGACACAGTTCACAAATGGTGGAAGCCATAAAACTTCATTGCTGTAAACAGCGCTGTATCCAAGCTAATTAATGGAAGGGTGAGTGACTCATCTTACCTTGATTATGAAAAAAAAGTCTGTGCTGCTGCACAGCGGTTAATAGTCCCCTTTCCAAATGAACGGAAATTTTTCATTTTATTTCAAAATTGAGGTCTCAGAGTCTGAACGAATACTGGAGAGACACAACGTCCAAGTTGGAAGTTTCAGTGTCAGTGATGATTTGCAGAGAAATGAGATCTTCTGGTGTTGGTCCACTATGTTTTTTCAAGTCCAAAATCACCACAGCTGTCTACCAGGAAAGCTTTATTGAGATCCAGCAGGACTTGGCATTCTCTCAGACTGCCAAAAGTTCCTTTACCTGGTTTAATGACCATGTTATCATTGTACATGAGCAAACTCTCCTAACTTAAACTCCATGGAAAATCTACAGAGGATTTTTGAGAGGAAGTTGAGAGACAAAAGACCCAACAGTCCAGATGAGCCGAAGGCCACTCTTTAAGCAATCTGGGCTTTAACCTCAGTAAAGCCACCGACTGCTCCTCTCCATCCTGTGCTGCACTGATGAAGTAACTCGTGAAAAGGAGGCCAGTAACTAAGTATCGGTGCATAGTAAATAGACAAACTTTAAAGCAGGTTGACATTTCTTTGTTAAAATAAATTTTTTGTTGTTGCTTTTATGCAATATTTCGAATTACTGAGGAACAACCTTTCTGGTTTTTGTTGGCTATAAGCCATAATTATCAAACTTAACAGAAACAGACACTTGAGAAACATCAGGAATCAATCTGATGAGTTTCACTTTTTAATTTAAATAAGTTAAATTAACTTTCACTGAAATTCAAATTATTTAAGATGCACTTCTGCAACAATTTGTTTATGATTTTTTTTTGTCGGGTAAGGTTAGAACGATCAAAACAGTTTCCAGATCACCCAACAGAGGGAGCCAGCATTGTAAAAGCTAACTGGTAACATTTAGACAAATATACCATAGACTATAAATAAAGTTGTTCTCACATTCCATCTTTTCTTTCTCTCTTATGTCCCTGGTCTCTGCAGGCTGCTGTCCCTATATTTGCTTTGCATTCAGTATAGTTACAGCGAATGTGTTCAAAATTAACATTTAAAAACAGAGATTACCCTTCTGTCAAACTGTAAACAAGTTAAATCAGTCGTCTTCGTGGATTTTAAACAGCAATAGCAACTGTTCACAGAACAGAATCCTGATATCACACTTCACACCAATACATGAAGGTAAGAATAAATACATAGTGTTTGTTTACAGCTCATTCAAACTTCTCTAATGCTGACAGGACAAATGTATGTTTAGATAAAAGGAAGAAAAAAATCCTCTCACAGCCCGTCGAGCCCGTCGATTACTTCATCGAAACTTTCCACAGAGTGTGGAACATTTTAGTCAATGCTGAGATGAAAAAGAAAAGGAAGGGAAGGAAGGGAAGCCGACAGCACTAATAAACAGATGAGAGGGCTTTGTGCTGTGTATTGGGGTCAGCTGTACTCTGGCCTCAGGTTTGCTAGTGCCTCAGAGAAACGCCTGTTTTCAGACTCTGAACATGCTCTTTGAGTCTGGCCATTACACTGGCATTTGATCAGGCCTTATTTTCCCTGTGGCAACATGCGTTCAGTGCGCTGCAGTATATAAATGTGCTCTCAGAGCTTGGAAGCAGATGAGATGCTTTCAAAAAATGTTAGTTTTAGCTGTGATTTACATTTGCATTTCTCATATGTTGATTTTACCATAAGCATAGAAAACCATTCTGACCTGCAACACAAGAAATAGTAAAGTATTAGTATGTTAAACTAGAAAAATGAATCATATGTTAGTAGGTGGTTGGGTGGGACTATTTCAGGTCTGCTCGTCGTTCGGTGTAAATACGTCATTCAGAAGCTGTGCGAGTGGAAATCAGTTGCAAGAGCCTTTAAACAATTTGCCCAGTCTGACTTAATAAGTAAAATAAAAACAGTCAAGCTTCTGTAATGTTGTTAGAAAACAGATGTGTTTCTTTCTGAGTAGCGAGGGTTATATTCCCAAACAAGGCGACGTGGAGCACAAACAGTCAGTGTGTTTCCATTGAAGCATTTCTGTGCTCTCATGTGATGCCCCCCCGAGTGTTCTCTGGCCAAATTTCTGTCAGCGACACTGTCAGGGTGTATCAGAAAGGAGCTGATAGATATACTGTCATGTTGACGGGCTATCAGCTGTGCTTCTCGCACTGCTGCCCCTGACAGCCAGTTGGCAGGAGAGTGATTCTCCCTGGAGAGGCGTCTTCGTAGAATAATGTTATCACAAGTCAAGTTTCCCTCTGTGAGGTCAAATGAAAACTGCATCTTGGGACTGTGGAAGAGCTTTTATGATGGATGGAGAGGCTTAATACTAATTTACAGTGGCAATTTGAGCATTTCTTTATTTACAATTTATTAAACACTGAAATGTTGTGTGTGTGGCTTTGTCTGGGTTGTTTACTGTCTTAATAGTTAATTGTATCATAAATATGAAGGTTCCTGACAATTTCACCAATAAATGTAGTTAAAAGACTATACATAATCTTAAAAGATTACTATACAGGAACTGTTATTTTAAGTTATGATGAAGCATTAGATAGATTTTATACAGCATCAGGTAAATGTTTTGGCACCCTGAGTGTTCAAGATGTTTTTAAACCCCCTTAAATTAACTAATCTTTTTTTCTGGTAGCTTTCAATTTGAATGCATTCATTCACTGGGGATAAACAGACACATGCTAAAAAATTGTATAGTCCTGCTCTACCTGGGGAACAGCACAGTTCAAAGTGGTGAAAAAAACTGGATTTTTAACCATCATCTGGAGTCCCCAGTTCTCTCTTGTGGTTTCTTCTCCTCAGCAAATTCCACAGGTTCTCTGTAAAATTTAGGTCTGGGGATGAAAAGACATGGAGGAAGGCTGACTTTGTATCTGGTGACCCATTTTTATGGTGATTTGGCCATGTGCTCTCGATTGAAATCACATTGAGATGATCCATGATCCATTTTCAGTTTTCTAGGAAAAGAACATCTTTTTATTTGAATACTCCTTGTGTAGTCAGGAGTTTGTCTTTTAAAAGGTTCCAAGGGCTTTTGGAAGAGAAACTGACCCATAGCATCACATATCCTCCTCCATGCTTAAGAGAGGTTATGTGGTAATTTTCCCGATATTCATCTTTTGTTTCACATGTGCGGAAAACCTCAATCTTAATCTGATCTGGACAAAGCATATAGTTCCAGTTAAAGTCCCAGTAGAGTTAAGTAAAATCCATACTTTTAAGTTTGTGAAGGTATGACAAAAAAGGTTCAAACCACAGATTTATTGTCAAGACTTTAAATTTTTATCCCGTATCTTAGTTTTTCTAAGTTTGATTTTGCTAGTCTAATTAGATTCACTATGTCTTTGTTCTCAGGTTTCTCACCAAGCTGTTTCTGATTGAGTAATCACTCTCAGTAAATATCCCTCTCTGGTTTATTCTTTCTTCGCTCATACTGTTTTTACCCTCCATGTCTATGTTTTGTTTCATGTCTTTGAATTTTGAATATTACTTTGGACTCCACCTGCCTTCATGCATACCTGTCTGCATTTGTCCTCAAACAGTAACATTACTTACAGCATCTATTGGTTGTCACAGAGACTTGGTGACCCCAAGATGTCACTCTTTGCTGAGGTCCTCTATCCAACCATCTATCCATGGATGGATGGATGGATAAGCCAGATTCTGGCGCATTATCTTACTACTCTTTTTACTGTGTGAGTGTTTTTATGTAAATCTTGTTGTTGAACGTTGTTTGACAGAAAAAAGAAACCTCCTCACCTTGTATTAAATTTGTTGTTCATGTTGTCAAATACCGTCTTTATTTAAGATTAAAATTTTTCACTTGGCAGAAATGGGAGATATTTTCTTTCTTTCCTTGGCTCTGCACTCACTGACTCCGTAGCTCTCAGTGTGTATAATTATTCTGAGAATTGTGGCAGGTGTTTATTCCTGTGGACTATGGAGACACAATAGACCCCAGAAGCTTGTGTCACAGAGTTGGACCCTGTCCCCGAGTGTAAAAATAGCCACCTGACCCATAGTGTTATCTCGCCATTCCCACAACTATTGGCACTCTCTTTTACTCCCACTTTAGCCTCTTCAAGTGTCCTGCCCACACAACAGTGCTCATAATTAAAATTTCTCTTGCTTAGGCAGGGCAGTAATAGTATTCAATTACAACTCAATTTTTTCTCTACTAGCAGAAAATCTCCCTCTAGCAGCTTACTCCAAGGGGAGATGTTTTTTTTAGTTTATTTGATGACTCAAAGGTTTGTTTAGATTTGTAAACCATCGTGACAGACTTTATATGTTTATAAGTTAAATTAGAGAAAGAAGAAAAATCCCAGATTAAGAAGTTTTGTTTCAAATCCATTTTTCTTTATTTCACTTTTACAAAGCGGGATGGAGATGGGTGAAAACATATCAGTAATGGAGTGTGAAGTGCTTGTAGCATTCCATATACCCAGTATTTGTTGGGTTTGTTTGTTTTGATATTTTGTTCAGAAATTTTTCAGATACAGTTTTATACATATATTGAGCAATGCATAGTAAATAGAATCTGTGTTAGAAGTACTCAATCATTTTTTGGGGTATAGCTCACAAGCTCACAGCTTGATAACAGATTAAAGTAAAAATAAAAAAAAATACTTATACCTTTTGAGATTTTAGCCTTTCTTTTTAGATTTGCAAAAATCTTAGATCAGAACAATTATTGAAATGCAAGAAGAGAGGGGAACTAATATTTGGTGGATTCATTAACAATTAAAAACTATCTCAAATTAACCTTCGTTTCTTACTGCTTAATGTAGAATATAACCATGTCATAAGCATGGAAACTACAGTTGAACTGAAATTATTCATACCCCTGGCAGATTTAGATTTAAAGTTGTTGCTTTTTTCCCATTTAGCCAAGAAGCGCAATTCTGACTTGAAATTACACAGTTATCAGTTATCAGTTAAGTAAAATATATATGTCAGTCAGTCAGTAATTTTCTACCGCTTATTTCATAGTGGGTCGCGGGGGAGCTGGTGCCTATCTCCAGCAGTCTATGGGTGAGAGGCGGGGTACACCCTGGACAGGTCGCCAGTCCATCGCAGGGCAACACACAAACAACCATGCACACACTCATTCATACACCTAAGGGCAATTTAGAGTGACCAATTAACCTAACAGGCATGTCTTTGGACTGTGGGAGGAAGCCGGAGTAAAATATACAGGTTTTTATTTCTATTTTAATAGGAAATAGATGCATATGTTATTAATATCTTTTTAAAGGCTTAAAATAAACATCTCACCCTCAAAGGGGGCTGATAAACTGGTCCATGCCTTTGTATCCACCAGGCTCAATTTCTGTAACACCTTGTTCATAGGGATTACTGCAAAGAACATTTAGAAGCTGTAATACATCCAGAACTGTGTTGCTGGAATCCTCATGAATGTTTGCAGAGTGCACCTTCACTGGCTCCCCATTATCTACATAATCCAGTGCATTCATGGCAATGCTCTAGTATACCTAAAGGAACTACTGACACCCCACTCATCCCTCCGCTCATGTATGGCCAACCTGTGCATCATCTACATAGCGATGAAACACAGCGCCTTTATTTTCTGTTATGAAATGGAACAGACCATATAAACAAAGGAATGTGAGAATCGGAGAATGAAGCCTAGTCTCCCTGTCTTATTTCTGTCTCTCAAATCAAAGACATTGTATAATGTGAGCTACCATGTAAATAACTACTCTGATGTCTAAAAGGACTAAAATTGCCAACGTTGCAAAAGTAGTTCGGGTACAGTTTATTTAAAACTTTTGAATAAAGCATTTCTTTGATGTGCTTTAAAACCCGACTTCACTCCTAGAATGACCTTAAAATAACTGGAGTTAAAGAGAGACAGTTTTAGTAACAACAACCATAAAACTAATTTACTGAAAATTGCCCAACCCCTAGTAATGGTTTTCCATTTTGGACACCTAAGGGAGTCGATGACTAAAAAGGTTAAAAGCAGAACAATGATTTTTAAAAGCCTAAATAAACTGGGATTCAAAAGATTTTTTTAAAAGATCCTTTGACTGTTCAGTGCTGTCATTGAGAGGAAACAGAAGACAAAAGGGTAACAATAAATATCAAATTTTTCTAAATTAAGTTGAAACAAAGATACCAAGTATTAACGGAAATCTATGGAAGCTCATTTCTGCCAATCTGATGAAAAAAAACTTGTCAGTCATTTTCTACCGCTTATTCCTTAGTGGGTCGCGGGGGAGCTGGTGCCTATCTCCAGCAGTCTATGGGCGAGAGGCGGGGCACACCCTGGACAGGTTGCCAGTCCATCGCAGAGCAACACACAAACAACCATGCACACACACTCATTCATACACCTAAGGGCAATTTAGAGTGACCAATTAACCTAACAGGCATGTCTTTGGACTGTGGGAGGAAGCCGGAGTACCTGGTGAGAACCCACGCATGCACGGGGAGAACATGCAAACTCCATGCAGAAAGACCCCCGGCGGGGAATCGAACCCAGGACCTTCTTGCTGCAAGGCAACAGTCCTACCAACTGCGCCACCGTGCAGCATTCATAATTATGAAATACTATCTCATAATTATGAGATAGGTAAGTTATAATAATGAGATACAAGGGTTTTTTTTCATAATAATTTTCTGCAAATAACCTGCAAGCTACAGGCAGCATAAAGCAAACAGTCCTGAGGCAAAGCTGAATGAAAACATAGTTTGTGTTATTTTTTTATGAAGTTGTGCCTCTTCATACTTCACTATCATAATTCAGCTAGTTTTATTTTGTTTTTCTACTCTCTCAAAGTGCTCACACATTCCAATGCCAGATAAAATATAGAGACTCATCCTGACTCTGTGGCTTGCATGCACTTAAAAACACAAAAATGCTTCATGGCATCATGTTGCTTCATTGCATAATTAACTTCATGAAGACGCAAATGCTAAATGAAACTTGTTTGTTTAATCGCCCCAAGACAGGCAAGCCATAATTATGGTGATTACCGCACACTTGAAATGGCATAATTGCAATAATTAGCAAAGTGTAGCTCAACCCATGCCCCATTTTCTTTCATTTTACAGGGAAGCATTTGCTTACTTTCAGCTGCTTTTATTGTTGCACATCTTACAAAATTTTTTTCTTTTAAATTGATGACTTTTGTACCAATAGCGGAATATAAACAAATCCTGCAAAGCTATTGAGAAAATGTGATGCAAATACAAATTGATGTGTTTCCCTGAAGCCATAGTGTGTCATCAAATGTCATGAACACAACAGAGACTAATGATTTCATTTCCCACCTATAGTTCTCTCCTTCCTCTTGTGTTTTCTGCTTTTCTGCATCGGCAGGGTTATTTGATCTGATGATGGTTAAACCAGGTGGACAGAAGAGTTTGGGCCTTTCCTTTTCTGACCCTAGCCACCTTTCTACCAACCTGCTGTTTTGCACGTAAGCTTCTTTCAGAGCAAAAACCTCCCAAACTCCAAAGTCAAAAGCCATGGGAGAGTTCGTTGTTGTAATGTGTTTATAGCTCACCGTATGAGATTATTTATCCTCCTCTTCTCTCTTTCAGTTCCATTGGTTTTCATTTCTCTCACCATGTGATCTCAATTAGCATTTGTCAACACCCATGGATGCTCCATAGATGAACAGAAAAGCAGTCAGCAGACAAATTAATCCCAAAAAAGGAGAAACATAAATCTATTTTATTTACAAATACAGGCACAAAAGCCATCTTACATGCATGTGTTGTAAAGCAAAAAAATAAAAATAAGGCTTTCACTCTAATGCTAGGTTTTGTTCTCATGTATTGCCAGTAGTGTGAATGTGCACATCTTAATGCAAACACAGAAGTGGGTGGTTGAAGCTTTGTGTCTTTCATCCTGACAAGCCTGGGGGCTGATCTCTGCTGCAAACTGTCTCAAGTGTTTTTGCCCATGTGTTCCCACAGAAGACAAGCTGATATACAATCAGTCATCAAAATGACAATGAAAATGCACAGCTTGCACACTTTCGAACAAGTGTGCAACTTTTTGGTGCTCTTTAGACACATTAAAATAGATTAAATTAGCCTTACTTTTCTCATATGATCCAAAGAGGTTTCTGTGTGGCTTTCTGCTGTGCGCTGGTGGTTTCTGCACACTGTCACTAACAACTTGTAATATAATTTCGGCTTTGGCATCTGGACTGTCAGCAGAGAAATACGTGCAAACATCTAAGCCTGTTTTATGCCGTGTAATGTCTGCAGCACCCTCTGCAAAATTAATGAAAACATTTATACATGTGAGACAAGGGTAAGACAAACATGAGACTTTTTATTTGTATAAAATATGACTGTGAAAGTGACAGATGGATGTAAACTAAGCAGAAGGAAAGTTGGGGAAATGGTTTTAAAATACACTTATTGCAGAACAGAAATAAGAGGACAGAAAAAAGAAAAAGTGCATAATTTGACAAGATTTGACAAGAAAATGGTAATGTTTGACAGTCGAACTACATCTTTATTTTTCATTGCTTCCCATATTTTCTAATAAAAAAGGATACCTAACAAAATCCAGATCACAGATTCTAAATCTAAAACAACTATTTTTACATATATACATCATATGTCACAATTTAAAAGTGTACTTTTAAAGGAGATTTAGCTGTGACAAAATGCATATAAATACAGTACGCCACTGCCCCCTCAGGCACAAAAGAGCCAAAGCAACCAGTTCACACTGGTTTCTGCACATCTCTCTGGTATAATGTGCACATTATTGCAACAATCATCATGGGTTTTGTCTTATCTCTCCACATGGTAGCAGAACATTGGGTCCTGCTTACCTACGCAGCGCCTCAAATGTAATTAACCACTCTCTGAAACCATCACTTCTAATACTCACTGACACACAAATTTTCAATTCCTTTTTTTTCCTTCCCTTAATGGACACTGCAGAGATGCCCTCTGTGACCTTGGGACATGGAGGTGTTCTGAAATCACATGTGCCTTTAACGTAAATGTCTAGTGATAAATGAAAAAAAGAAAACATGGTATAAGAAACAGATTATATTCTGTGAAATCTGAAGATTTGATTTTTCCCAAAGTCCTATTGCTAAATGTTGAAAGACATAGAAGGGATGATGCAGAACCAAATATATGCATAACTATTGCACAGCAAACACCAGCAACATCTGCTTTGTGGATGAATTTGTTGCAAAAGTGTAACAATTATTATGTCTCAGCCCACTTTCAGACAAACACCTTTACTCAGCACACAAAGAGCCTTCTAACATTGAGAAATAAAGACCACTCAACTGAAACAGTCAATATTTTCTCTTGATATCTACAAGTTCCTCCCTCCCTGGTTGGCGTCAAACTGACGACACTCCAGACAACAAATATATGAACGCCTTAAACAACACGCTGCATCAATCTCAGTACTCAAGACAGAAGAACAAAACGAACCGGTGCGTATAAACTTAAAAATCTAGGAACTGAGTATATATATATTTGTTGAATGGTTGTATCAAAAAATCATTTCATTAAAGTGTCATAAGAATTGCACTAAAACTGAGTGTGTTACGGCCAGGAAACTGATTAATTCTAGTTGTTAAATTAAAGTTTCACTTTATTTTACTACAATCAAGTAAATTTATTTTCAATAGCTGCTGGGAAAAGGAAAGATGAATAATGATAGCTGGTTTTTCTTACAGAAGGAAACTAAATCCTTTTTTCCACTTTTCATTCACCTTCTGAAGCCATGTAAGAGATTATTTCAATACCTAAGCAAAGTGGCTGGTGTATGAAATAGATTTTCACTGTGATTCTCAGTATATTACAAAATATGTAAATGCAATCACAATAATTTAGCATATTCCAATGAAGCTAAAACATTTTTAGGTATGTATCACTGTATAATTACCAAATACAATTAGAAAAATTGTATTTAGAAGAGAAAACTTTACAGTTACAAACATCGGAAATGTTACAAATGCTTACTTTCACAGCTTGATAGCACAAAACCAATCTCTTATTAATCAGGCACGCAAATGATTAAATTATATGCAGATGACGCAAGTCACTTTTTCGACAACTTTAGAATTACAAGTGAACTCATACTGCAGACTAATAAATATCCAATTAAATCCCCATACTTACCATTATTAACAGATTTTACTTTGTTTAATACAATATAAAAAGATGTACTTGAAGAAAGAAAAACAACTCACTATGTCTGTAATCTCTAAGGAAAAGCTTATTGGTTAAAAGTTTAACTCCTTTGTCACTAGGATTAAACCCACAGGATTGTGACCAGCCTGAGGTGAGGCCTGTAGCAGAGGGACATTAGAAACACTATTCACAGAGGGACCAAAGCTAAAAAAGGTCCACAATAAACCAGAATAGACCCCCTGATGGCAAGGAATATTCACAGGCTCTAGTCTCAATAGTCCATGGCTGGAGGCAGCTCAGGTATAATGACTTTGAGAGAGTCTTTCAGTATTAGATTGTGTGCAAAGCATTACCCAGAGCTGCAGCAAACAGGTATAAAGCTTTAAAGAAAATCTCCAGAGAAGCTTGTGGTCCTACTTGTGGGAAAAGGTACAGAGAACAAGGCCAAGGCCTATATGACCCTCATGTGTGACATCAGCTTTTCATCGATTCAGATTTATTCGATTTATTTCCCATTTTAGCATCCTTGGTTCAGAAATAGCTTTAGATGTGGCAACTGACCTTTAAGAAGCTCTAGATCATCTAAGACCATCAATTGTCTATGCACAAAGTATGATCTTTGCTATTTAAATCCAAGAGCTAATGCTCTTTTATTCTCCTGGTAAAGGGTGGGGACGGTAGAAGCAGTCTCTTAAGTGTCTTAGACATCCCCTCGTTCAGGGAGTCACGTTTCCCAGAGGAGAGCCCGCACAGACACAATAACAAGATAACAGCCTGAGGAAAGGTCTTGTTGGTGTTTGTAACGTGTTTTTACTGTCTGACAGCTGCCTCTGCAGCCACTTTGTTCCTGCTGAGATTCAACTTCTCAGAGATCACAACCCAAGGGGACTAATAAAGAACAGCATGTCTTATGTCAGTTTGGAGTTGTGCTCTGCTGGAAAAGGCTTATAAAATGAAGCAAATCATCAAGATAACTCTGGGCTTCAGTGGAAATAGCATTGCTTTCCTTTGTTACCGTATAAGTTGGATAACAATATGACTTTTGTCCCTTTTTTCCTTTTAGAGTCCTTGTTTTTGATGGTGAACATGGACAGATACTTCTTGCCACTAAACTCAACATCTGTTTCTGCACAACTTTCCCTCAACACCACAGTTTATACCAACGCCACTGTCAAACCTTTCAGTGTGTTTGATGGCTGTGAGAGGTACATCGAGGCAATTCTGTTTGACCTTACCATACAAACAATCAATGTAATTGTAGGAATACCTGCCAACTTGCTGGTTATTGCAATTCTTATCCACAATCGCAAAGAACCGTCTACTTCGGACCTGTTCCTGGGCTGCTTGGCCTTCATGGATGCCTACTTTGGCAGCATGACCCCCCTAAGCTTCTTAAATCTATACATCTGGCATAGCAAAGAGGTGTGGTCAGCTATTAAGTTTTCCTTTGGTGTAAAAGACACCAGCGGCCCGTTGTTTCTCTCTTGTATCTGCCTAGATCGATTTGTGGCGGTGCTCTTTCCGATCACGTTTGGGCAGCTGAAACCCATCAAGTACAGGTTAAGCCTCACACTGCTGGTAATCTGCCTCACCCTTGCCTACTCTACAGCCAAGATAGTGGGTGGTCTCCCCAACTTTGAAAAGATATTCACTGGCGAGGTCCTTGCAGTTTTTTCCTGGATGGTAGTGTGTAATGCAAGCATCTTATGGGTCCTGAAGAAACCACGTGGTGCGGGGAAAGATGACATGCACCCCATGAAGAAGAAAGCCTTCAAGATGGTGCTCTCCATCCTCTGTATCATTGTGTTTAACTATTTGCTCCTTGTTGTACTGTTCCCATTTGAAGACCATTACACTCCTGATGTGTTTCGTTGCTATGTGCAGCCTGTGGGCTTTGCTTTTCTAAACATTAGCAGCACTATCCAACCACTTGTATACCTGTGCCGCCTGGAGAAGGTTCCTTTTCTCCCAGATGCTTGTCTTAAAAAACTTACTTTCTGCATCACCACAGAAAACAGTAAAAATGTCTCTGCACAAAAACCATCTGCTTAGATTTATAAGATTACCTTATTACATTATGAAAACAGAACATAATGCAATGAAAATGATTGGTCATAGTTTTCTTTTTTTCTTCCCAAAAATGTATTTAGATGCAATATTATTTTCATGGCAAGAGAAATAAAGCAATTTTGAGAACATTTGTAAAACAAAATGTAATGATAATGAAGTTTAACCATAGTGTAACAACTTCATAATGAAATAAAATGTATTTTCATGTGATGACGTTCACTATTTAGTCAATTGCTTGAGTTTGGCGCCATCTTGTGTACAAACAATAAATTATAAGCAAAAAACAAAGAAAATCCTTGTATTGATGCCAATAAAACTGATTATTTAAGTGAATGACAAGTTTCTTGCATCTGCCCCTTATAATATAGGACTTTACATAAAAAGTACATTTGTTTTAAGAATTTAAGCATTCATTAAAGCTGAGCTAAAGCTATGACAAGTTGCCAATTAAAGAAAATATTAAAAAGATAAAGGAACATAGTTAAAAGTTCAGTATTCTACAGGAAATCGCTGTTTCAGAAAGTTAACCTGTTTGCTGAAGTGGCTCCCAAAACAAAAAATAAAGCACAAATATGAAGATTAAACTGAACAAAAGAAGCAAATCTAAATTGACAAAACACAAATTAAATCAGCATCTTCACAAAAAATAAATTCAAAGATCAATTTGTTAAATATTTTTTCAGAAATGTGTCATGTTTGTGAATAACTTGGTTTTTATGTGTTTCCGTTAGTTAAATTGGCTTCATTTTTATCACATTCACAGTGTTTCTCCCAATCATGTACAACCCAGGGGAAAATAAAAGGACAAATCAGTCAAAATCTACACACAGCGCCTTTAAAACTGGTGACAAACACAACGAGACAGCAACAAAATTATATGGAGGGGCAAATAGGCGTCACAGTATTTTCTATTACTGGCTTATGGGCAAAAAGAAAATCTAAACTACTACCCAATCTTCTAAAAAACATAACAAAACTAACATTACATACATATTTTAACATTTGGTTCAGCTTGTGCTCCTGCTTAAAACTAGATCAGGAGCCTAAACCTTTATAATCAAAAAAAAAGTTACACGACGCTTCAAAAAAAGATTTGTTTCGAATTTTTAATTAAAGAACCACCATTTTATTTTATCGTCATGTTTTAAAATAACGAAAAAACATCTAACATTTACAGAAACAATGAATACATTTTCTGTATTGGAGCATCAAATGATGTGAAAACCTGATTATTTTGCAAACTAATAACAGAACAAGTCTTGTAGTTTTAGTGTCATTTAGTTCTAGAAAGTCTATTCAATTGTTGCATGAAAACACAGAAAAACAGCCAAAAATATTCTATTAAAAAGAAAACATTGCTTAGTCTTGTTTACAGTTACAGTCAGTTTTAGTCATTTTTACAGGTATTTTTACAGTTAGACCCCTGAACTAAACACACAAATCTCTTTATTCAGTCATTTCAGTGTTCATTTCGACCAAATTAGCACTCTGTGTTGTTTACCACAGTCAGAACAGCTTGAACACAGATAGTAAGATGGAACAAGAAAAATGTAAACTGCTGACATACCTGTTTGAATCGTCAAAAACAATGTTTCTTTGGATTTTATTGGATTTTATGAAAGTGAAGTAAGTAAAACTATGTTTATGTTTCACCTTTCAAAACATAGATTGCAAAGTGCTTTGAAGCAGTTGTACAAATATGAGTTTTTAGTTGCTATTAAGGCAGCTCAACAAAGTCTACTGACCTAGATTATCGGGAAAGAGTTCCACAGCCCTGGGGCTGCTGTTGAGAAGGTCCTGTGACCACCTTCACTTTGTGACAGACCAACACAGAGTAGTGCATACTTTGTGAAGTGAAAGAAAAATCTTGATGCTCAGTGCTGCTTTCGTTTTTTTTATTTTTTTTTTTGGATAAATAAATTTTTAAAAGTATGATGTGGATTTGTATTCAGCCGAATTTACTCCGCAATCCTCCGGTTAAAAAACCTGTGCAAAACCAATTCCACAGAGGACACAGCAAACCTGTAGAAGGAGGTAGTCTGGCTACATGTGGCCACTGCACGTGACTCTGACCACACAAACCTCACAGTAAAACATGGCGGCAGCACCATGCTGTGGGAATCATTTTCTTCAGCAGGGATCAGAAATCTGATTGAGGTGAAGGTTTGATCTACAGCAGCTGTGACTTCAGCAACAGGTGGTTCCACAAAATAATGACTCTGGGGGGCTAAGTATAAATGCATGCCACACTATTCAGATTTTATTAATCAATCACATTTTTAAAAACATCTTCTGTTCCTTCCACTTTACAAATATGCACCATATGAAATCCCAGTAAAATACACTAATGGGAAGATGTGCACAAAGCTGAAGAAGTATAAATACTTTTGCAAAGTGTTACTTGTATTTGATTTGGGAGGAGGACTTTTGTCCGATGCCTAATGGAAAAAGTTTGTTTTTATATTAAGATTCTTTGGATTTAAGATCTTATCTGGTTTGATCCAAAAGCTGGATGTCTTGTTCTTAAATGTACAGGAATTGTGTCTTTTGGAACATGAAGGCAGACTTTTGGCAGGAATTTTGTTTTGGCAGATCAGAAAAACAAAATAAAAAAACTCCATTATTGCTGCAGCACTGTGATAAGTACCTTCTCTGGCAGTATTCTCAGAGGGTGACTGTTCTGTGTGTAAAAATATGGTAATAAAGGCTCTGTGAATGTCTGTGAAAAGGCATACAGGAGCAAGTTGTCCACAGGGTCAAAAAAGGATACTGTTCCCTTGTTGTAATCCAGATGGACTTTGACCTGTTCCGGCTTACTTGAAACTGTCAGCAGGGTGGGTGGTGAGCTCATGGCCCTGAGCTCTCCGTCCCGGAAGCACAAAGTCCAGAAGCCATTTTCGGGCCGAGCTGAAACCTCAGTGTTCCTCGACACGGACAATGAGGCCACACCCAAGAGCCAGTCTTGATTACTTCCCGTTTCCACAACCCAATGGTGGCTTCCTGAGCCGAGCGAGGTCATGCCTACCACCTCGGCGCTCACGTGGAAGCGCTTAGGGTTGTCAGGGCAACAACTGGGCTGCTTTGAGTAGTGGAGGGAAGTGAGGTCATCTGATAGGACGAGGCATGGGTGTGCTGTGCTTGGGTCTAAAGTTACAGAAGCTAAAAAGCATAAAATTTGCCAAAGAGTAATAATGATTAATAAATTGTGGTTTGGGGTGCATAATTCTTCTATGATACAGTTATTAAATATACTTACTGTAGTCAACATTGTCCAATATTTTCTCCCAGACCCTGTATTTCAGGTTGGAGAGGTGTTTCGTCACATCTATCAGTGAGCCGGACATGTCATCTAAACCACCCAGTATGTCTCTATCCCTGTGATTAAAACAGAATATTAATTACAATATAATGTGTCAAATGAATGGATCAGATCAGCTTTAAAATATTACCAAGCTACCTGTCCTGAGTGGCTTTAAAATTCTGAAAGAAAGAAAACAGCATTAAGGTTAGGTCCGTTTTTAATCCTCAATGGAACTGTTGAATTACACAGCTCGCACCTTTAATAGAATTATATCATCTTCTTTTAGCTGTCTCTCAATGGCAGACATGGTCTCAGTGACAGAAAGGATTTCTGCTGAAAGTTTATTCATTTTTTCTTTGATTGCTACAACCTTCTCCTCTTCCTCCTTCTTCAAAGCTTCAGTTCTGGCAGATTC
This sequence comes from Crenichthys baileyi, assembly GCA_036173005.1. NCBI lineage: Eukaryota > Metazoa > Chordata > Actinopteri > Cyprinodontiformes > Goodeidae > Crenichthys > Crenichthys baileyi. Next base: position 1,131,477 of record JAHHUM010001446.1, on the reverse strand, counting down.
TTCATCACAGAGGGCTTGATGTAGCAGTTCAAACTGGCTTTTGATCCGTCTTTGCGTTTCTAGTGACTGATACTGTCAGGAGATTATCAGAAACATGTTTTAGTGGGTTTTTTTCTTCTTCTCTATAGTAATAATTATTGCTTCTGTTATACCATGCATTACCTTAATGTATGTGAACATGTCACCAGAGGTTTTGTACATTCCTTTGAGGTTTTCCATTTTGCTTTGCAAGCTTTTCAGTGCAAACTCAAGTTTTTTCTAGAAGTCAAACATATCTAGTAGAAATCAGTAGAAATGATCGGGTGTTTTCGCTCTCATCAATTTCTCTGACACTATAGCTGAAGATCAAGACAGACTAGTAGAACCACATGCTATCTTTGGCTCTCAGAGAGGGTGTTTACGTTTCTTACCTTGCAATTAAGAAGTGCCTCTTCAACAGGGGAACAGTCATGGTTTTTGTGGAGTTTGGAAGCCTGGCACACCACACAGATGGGCTGTTCATCAGCCAGACAAAAGAGCTTCAACTTCTCCCCATGCAAGCTGCACCTCACCTGTTCCTCCAGGGAATTTTGCCTTCTCATCTGCTGGAGAGCCTCACAGAGATTTTTCAGTGCCAAATTGGATGGAGGAGGGGATTTGGATCCTTTCCTTCTGCAAACCGGACATTCCCGTATCCTGGTGTCCCAGCATTGCTTCAGACAGTTCCTGCAGAAGCTGTGGCTACATGACAGCAGAACAGGGTCCCTGAAGATGTCACAGCACACTGGACATGTCAGATCCTCCTCTGGGAGAGACATGATCATTACCTTGTATATGATAAACGCTCAGATGATAAAAGAAAGGTCTTCCTGCGTGGGTTCCTCTGTCAGTGGTAACAACACATCTCCTGTTAAAGTCTCAGGGTGCAGTAACTGCAAGCTGATCCATTGTTCTTGATGAGAAGAGGCAAATACTCCTGAGTTTCCTGTGCATGGCTTCTGTGGGTGTAACATCAGTCATGCAGCAGTGCTAGAAAAGCCCCGAATGTAGCATAGCTGACAAACAGGAAATAAAGCCTCATTGGTCACTTAGGAAGGAACATAAAACTGGTTGGTAACTCTCCACGAGGCTGGAATGTGATCTTTCAAGACACTGATTTGAATATTTCATTAGTGCTGTGTTGACAGCTCAAGGCTGCACAACAACAAGCGTCTTTAAAAAACTAGAGTCTTAATAATTTACTTTGACTGTGAGATATAAATAGCACGTATAGCAAGTATTTTAATGTATCAGTGAATTTAGTGACTGTAGCATTGCTGTCAAACAGGCCCAGACTGTGGCCTCATTCATTTAGCAGGTGAATTCGGAAACTAACTGAAATTTGAAATCTTGACAACATGAAGATACAAAGTGCACAACCCCTTGGTAAAATTACCAGGTTTTTGTGATGTATAAAATGAAACTACAAATAAAATGTCTCCCACCTTTAATTTAAAATATATCCTGTATAATTCAACTTAAAGTAAAGTTATTTATTTTGGGGAAAACATTGATATTAAATAAACAACATAAAATAAATAGAATTTTGAAGCACCTTTTGAATCTAGCAGTGTAATACGTTTTGTCCAAAGGTTCTCCAAATCTATCAGATCGTGAGGACGTCTTGTCACTGTGGCAGGCTGTTGTAACATAACATTTGGCTCCGTCTGACTATCTGCAATTACATTCAGGATATCTAAAAACAGGGTTTTGACGAGTCACAAAGTGCTCAAATGATCCTAGAGGCTATGTTGTCTGGGGCTTAAATGCCCCTGGCAGGGTCTCCCATGGCAAACAGGCTCTAGGTGACGGGTCAGACAAAGAGCGGTTCAAGAATCCTTCATGACGACTAATATATCGAGGCACGTGATGTCGCCCGGTACGGCGGAGCCGTGGTCCCACTCTGGAGCCAGGCCTGGGGTCGGGACTCGCCGGAGAGCGCCTGGTGGCCGGGTTGCTCCTCGCGGGACCCAGCCGGGCCAAGCCCGAACGAGAGATGCGAGGCCATCCCCCAGTGGGCCCACCACCTGCAGGGGGAACCGTGAGGGACCGGTGCAAAGAGGATTGGGTGGCGGTAGAAGGCGGAGACCTCGGCGGCCCGATCCCCGGATGCTTAGGCTGGCTCTAGGGACGTGGAATGTCACCTCGCTGGGGGGGAAGGAGCCTGAGCTTGTGCGGGAGGTCGAGAGATATCGACTAGAAATAGTCGGGCTCACCTCCACGCACAGCGTAGGCTCTGGAACCCATCTCCTTGAGAGGGGCTGGACTCTCTTTTACTCTGGAGTGGCCCACGGGGAGAGGCGGCGGGCTGGTGTGTGTTTGCTTGTTGCCCCCCAGCTCACCCGTCTCGTGTTGGGGTTTACCCCAGTGGATGAGAGGGTCGCATCCCTGCGCCTTCGTGTTGGGGATAGGTCTCTGACTGTCATTTCGGCCTACGGGCTGAGCGGTAGTGTGGAGTACCCGGCCTTCTTGGTGTCCCTGTCGGGGGTGCTGGATAGTGCCCCTCCCGGGGACTCCATTATTCTGCTGGGGGACTTCAACGCCCATGTGGAAACGGCAGTGACACCTGGAGAGGCGTGATCGGGAGGAATGGCCTCCCCAATCTGAATCCGAGTGGTGCTTTGTTATTCGACTTCTGTGCTAGTCACGGATTGTCCATAATGAACACCATGTTCAAACATAAGGGTGTCCACCAGTGCACTTGGCACCAGGACACCCTAGGCAGGAGGTCAATGATCGACTTTGTTGTCGTATCATCAGACCTTCGGCCGCATGTTTTGGACACTCGGGTGAAGAGAGGGGCTGAGCTGTCCACTGATCACCACCTGGTGGTGAGTTGGATCCCCTGGAGGAGGAGAAAGCCGGACAGACTTGGCAGGCCCCAGCGCATAGTGAGGGTCTGCTGGGAACGTCTGGTGGAGCCCTCGACCAGGGATGTATTCCACTCCCACCTCCGGGAGAGCTTTGACCAGATTCCGGGGGATGTTGGAGACATAGAGTCCGAGTGGACCATGTTCTCCACATCTATTGTCGATGCTGCTGCCCGTAGCTGCGGCCGTAAGGTCTGCGGTGCCTGTCGTGGCGGCAATCCCAGAACCCAGTGGTGGACACCGGCAGTAAGCGATGCTGTCAAGCTGAAGAAGGAGTCCTATCGGCGGTGATTGGCTTGTGGGACTCCTGAGGCGGCTGACGGGTACCGTGAGGCCAAGCATGCTCTGCGGTGGCAAGGCTTCGGGGGTGGATGAGATCCGCCCTGAGTACCTCAAATCTCTGGATGTTGTAGGGCTGTCATGGTTGACACGCCTCTTTAACATTGCATGGCGGTCGGGGACATTGCCTCTGGACTGGCAGACTGGGGTGGTGGTCCCCCTTCATAAGAACGGTGTGTTCCAACTACAGGGGGATCACACTCCTCAGCCTCCCTGGTAAGGCCTACGCCAGGGTATTGGAGAGGAGAGTCCGGCCGATAGTCGAACCTCGGCTTCAGGAGGAGCAGTGGGGTTTTCGTCCTGGCCGTGGAACACTGGACCAGCTCTATACCCTCAACAGGGTACTCGAGGGTTCATGGGAGTTTGCCCAACCGGTACACATGTGTTTTGTGGACCTGGAAAAAGCATTCGACTGTGTCCCTCGTGATGCCCTGTGGGGGGTGCTCCAGGAGTATGGAATCGGGGGCCCTTTATTAGGGGCCATCCGGTCCCTGTACGAGCGGAGTAGGAGTTTGGTCCGCATTGCCGGCACTAAGTCGGACCTGTTCCCGGTGCATGTTGGACTCCGGCAGGGCTCCCCTTTGTCACCGGTCCTGTTCATAACTTTTATTGCCAGGATTTCTAGACGCGGCCAAGGGCCGGAGGGGGTCTGGTTTGGGGACCAGTGGATTTCACTCTTCTTTTTGCAGATGACGTGGTCTTGCTGGCCCCCTCTAGCCAAGACCTACAGCATGCGCTGGGGCGGTTCGCAGCCGAGTGTAAAGCGGCTGGGATGAACATCAGCTCCTCCAAGTCAGAGGCCATGGTACTCGACCGGAAAAGGGTGGCTTGTCCTCTTCAGGTTGGAGGAGAGTTCCTGCCTCAATTGGAGGAGTTCAAGTATCTCGGGGTCTTGTTCACGAGTGAGGGAAGAATGGAGCGGGAGATCGACAGACGGATCGGTGCGGCTGCCGCAGTAATGGGGGCACTGTGCCAGTCCGTTGTGGTAAAGAGAGAGCTGAGCCGAAAAGCGAAGCTCTCGATTTACCGGTCGGTCTACGTTCCTACCCTCACCTATGGCCATGAACTTTGGGTCATGACCGAAAGAACGAGATCCCGGATACAAGCGGCTGAAATGAGCTTCCTCCGTAGGGTGGCCAGGCACTCCCTTAGAGATAGGGTGAGGAGCTCGGCCATCCGGGAGGGGCTTGGAGTAGAGCCGCTGCTCCTCAACATCGAGAGGAGCCAGTTGAGGTGGCTCAGGGCTTCTATATCGGATGCCTCCTGGACGCCTTCCTCGGGAGGTGTTCCAGGCACGTCCTACCGGGAGGAGGCCCAGGGGACGGCCCAGGACATGCTGGAGGGACTATGTCTCTCGGCTGGCCTGGGAACGCCTTGGGCTCCCCCCGGAGGAGCTGGAGGTGGTGTCTGGGGAGAGGGACGTCTGGGTGTCCCTGCTTAGTCTGCTGCCCCCGCGACCCGGTCCCGGATAAGCGGAAGACGACGAATACGAGTACGAGTACGAGTACGAGTACGAGTACGAGTACGAGTACGAGTACGGGTTTTGACGAGTCACATGTACATTTTGACCATATGGAATGGCAATTTAAGATATCTGCATTTACTAGTAAGAATAATTCAAGATATCTTCAATTACATTTTGACATGTCAAAATGCCTTTCAAGATATCCCAAATGGCATTGAATGGAGTCATCATTTGAAAGGTCAAACAGCCATAATTACAATTAAAGATATATCAGACTTAATTATGAATAGTCAAAGTTACATTGCCACTCAGCTGTCCAAACTGTTGCCTGCAGAATTTTAGATGGTTGCAATGGCACTGGCTGCTTCGGAAAAAAATGTCAGAAAATATGGGACAATATGCGGAGTACGCGAACTTCGTATACTTGATTACACATTATATCTTTCAGTGACTACAGTATATTGTGACTGAAGGAGGTACTGTAGCTTTTTCACCCAGAAGCGTGTCCTTAAAGAGGATGTTATGCCAAAAGTTATACTATTAATGTTTTAGAGGAGGTGGCGGTGATAAACAACGGCCATGGAATCTTAAAATACGGCTTAAAATCAGCCTTTAAAGATAACTCACATGTACGAAATGTCTATTTACTGAGGTATCTTTTGCTGGTAAAACTTGCATGTTCTGTTAAAATAAAATAAACAGCTGCAGCCTAAAAATCATTGCCCTGACATTGCAGACTACTGACTAGCAAACTCAAGTAAAGCTAAAATGTCTCATAAACTTGCTACCAAAATGCCATGCAAATCTGGAACATTTTGACTAGACAGAGTAATTATTCAAGATATTCAAGTAATATGATAGTTTAAGATATCTGAAATACAAAGGCCGTCTAGACAAAAAATTTTCAAGATATCTCCACATTTTCAAAGAAATTTTGACTAGTCATAAAAACAGTTGTGAATATCTCTTAGTTTTGCCTAGTCATTATTTGCTTTCAAAATAATTTAATTTGCACTAGTCGAATCTGAGTTTCAGATATCTAAAAATACATTTAAGATATCTTAAAAAATTAGGTCATTTAAGATATTCCTTATTGGAATTATGACTAGTCAGAACATAAAACGAGATATCTCATATTTACTTGACTTATGACTACTTGACTCATCATAATTTAATTGTTGATATCTGAAATATACATTTCAGATAGTAATCTATTGCAGATATCTTGAATTGGAGCCTCCATAAAATGTAATGCCAAGTTTGATGTAATTTATACTAGTCAGAATGGAATTAGAGACATCTCAAATTAGTATTTGGCCTTCAAAATATAATTACAGATATCTTAATTACCTAATATGACTAGTTATAAGTCAATTTCAGATATCTGGAATGTAGCCGATTTTATATTAAAACGGCCTGATTTTCCCTATTTTGAAACTTTAATTTTCTTAAGATAAGACCAAACATATTGTGAATATGGAAGTATACTTGACCTAACTTTAACTGAGAAATGATATCCATCTTCCTCTTTTCAGCTCTTTGGAATGTAGATTGATGCATATTTTCATTTACCTTGAAAAAAAGTTCCATCTAAAGTAAATTCAAACCATGTTTTACTACAGAATATGGTGTTGTTTTGCTGATTTGTTGTGTTTTCATATCAAGCAAACAATTTTAGAATTGTGGCCTAGAAATGTAAGTGTAGTTTCATCAGACCACAAGATATCACCCTTGGAAAAGGATTTCTAATTATGTGATCTATTTTTTTACATCACAAAAACTATGAATTTTAACAAGAATGTGTGTTTTTGAGTACCACTATATTGCAGATTTTATTTTAATGATACCATTTGTCAGAGTCTTTGTCCTGATGTCCTTTTTTTTTTTTTAAGGTGATCGCTCTTTAGTCTTTTTTAAGATTGCCACTCAAGACAGGTTGGTGGAAGCCAGAAATAAAGACAGTGAGCATTTAATTTGAAACTGTTTTGTTAAAAGTGAGGATGAATTTTCAGTAATTTTGTGTTTTATTTTAGAGTTAGCTAATTTGTAGGCTTGTGCTAAATTTTGAATAAAAATGTTTGGTAATCCAAATTCAGTATCTTGAATTAGTGTTAAAGGCCATGAGTGTAACATCTAATTTCCTAATAATAATTAAAATTCTTGTACCAGACAATGACAGCATAATTGTCAGGCCTGAAAACCATATACACAACAGATGTGTGGTACTTCAACTGCTTCTAAAGTACTTTTGAGCACATTGTCATACTCATATCAACTTGTTTAAGCAACATTTCTTTAGTTTTGTGCAAGTCATATGTCAAATATTTTCTGTGTCATCTGGACACTGAGTTGCTAAGCAAAAGAAGCAATTAAAAGAACTAAAGTGTAGTTTTGATCTGACTGAAGGGGACCCAACAGGAAAATGTTCTGCATCAATATCATCTGATGAATGGGTTCTTGTGGTTGCACATCAACATGCCAAAGCTGCATCCTGTATGTCACCAAGAAAGTCTTGATGCTCTGGAATTACAATGCTGTTAAAAATGCATGTTTTAATTATGTTTACCCATTTTGTCTCATTTCATGCCAAGCACGAGTAGCATGACTCCCACAGTCTCAGCGTATGCCCATTGTGTTCATGTCAGTGTATTGCAGGTATGGGGTCAGTCGGTCCGTGAGAGAATCTAACAGAGAAGTGATGCAGCTCCTCGCATCCTATCCGCCATTTCCACGGGGTTTTAGCTCCTCCTCCCGTCTCTCCTCCAGTCTTTGGTTACCATGGCGATGACGTCAGGTTGCACCACCGTTTCAGGCCAGTAGAGACGATCTCAAAGGCGGCACAACAAATCCTGCAAAATCGGCTGCAGCAGGGAGCCACAATCCTGTGTATCTCTGCCGCGCAGCTACCCAGCTCCAGCTCGACTAACCTCCAATCTCTCCGTCCAAAATGCGCGAAATTGTGCACCTGCAGGCCGGGCAATGCGGAAACCAGATCGGAGCGAAGGTAGTTATTCGCAGTCGTTATTATTATTATTTTTTACCCTTGCATTGTGGAGAGATTTGTGCAGATTTTCACGCAGACGCGCCTCGGTCTGGGTTCACTAATCCATCCTCTCGAAGTTTCTCCAGAAGGAATTCATTGCAGTGCTTTGAATATAAGAAATGCAACTAACACTAATCCTCAATTGAATGCGTGATGTTTTCTGCAAAGCATGCACTGTAGTCATGGTTTGATGACTAGAAAAAGACATTGGCTCTGTTTTCTCATGTAGAAATGCATCAAAAAGTCAGTCAGTCATTTTCTACCGCTTATTCCATAGTGGGTCGCGGGGGAGCTGGTGCCTATCTCCAGCAGTCTATCGGTCGAGAGGCGGGGTCCACCCTGGACAGGTCGCCAGTCCATCGCAGGGCAACACACAAACAGCCATGCACACACTCATTCATACACCTAAGGGCAATTTAGAGAGACCAATTAACCTAACAGGCAAACTCCATGCAGGACCTGCTTGCTGCAAGGCAACAGTGCTACCAACTGCGCCACCATGCAGCCGCAAAAGTATTTTTATAAATGTATTTTTCTTTAATGTTGTATCAAACTAAAGCAGACCGTGTGTGGTAGTGAGATCTTACTGTCGATGAAGGAGCACCCTCCCCTCCCCCCTCTTCTCTGGCCTATTTTCTTCAAAACAATTTCTGTCCAATGTCTTCTGCTTGACCAATTATAATCAGACTTTTGTAAGTCTAAACATTAGATTAAATATATATTGGATTTCTTTTATACAAAATGCAAAGCAACTGTTTCTTATCAGGTCTCTGCCATCTGCTTGTTTACTAATGAGAAAGCTTTCAGTGTGATGCTTTGCTCTTTTGACCTGTTTTTACTAATTTAGGTGCTTTTCATAAACCTATATTTCTGCAAATACATATTTGTTTATGTATATTTTTCATACCAATAGGTGAAAGTCTGAAATAAAGTCTACTTGTTGTTTTTACCTTAGAATTGACTCACCCTACCTGTTTTTCTCAACAGTTCTGGGAGGTGATCAGCGATGAGCACGGCATTGATCCCACTGGTACCTACCATGGAGACAGCGACCTGCAGCTAGACAGGATCAGCGTTTACTACAATGAGGCAACAGGTAGACTACAGATCCAGTTGCAACAACTATATATTATAACATAACTTCATGGTTTTAGTCATTTTTGCCTCTTTTCAGGTGGAAAATATGTGCCCCGAGCCATCCTGGTGGATTTGGAGCCCGGTACAATGGATTCAGTCAGATCTGGTCCATTTGGTCAAATCTTCAGGCCTGACAACTTCGTTTTTGGTATGTTTCATTAATTTGATGTGAATCAGCTGTTTTTCATCTTCTCTGTGGATCATTAATAAACTGGAACGTTATGACCTACAGGTCAGAGTGGAGCTGGGAACAACTGGGCTAAGGGTCACTACACAGAGGGAGCCGAGCTGGTGGATTCTGTCCTGGATGTGGTTCGGAAAGAGGCAGAGAGCTGCGATTGCCTCCAGGGCTTCCAGCTCACTCACTCGCTGGGTGGAGGTACCGGATCTGGGATGGGCACCCTGCTCATCAGCAAGATTCGTGAGGAGTACCCCGATCGCATCATGAACACCTTCAGCGTGGTGCCTTCTCCCAAAGTGTCCGACACGGTGGTGGAGCCCTACAACGCCACCCTCTCCGTCCATCAGCTGGTAGAGAACACAGATGAGACATATTGCATTGACAATGAAGCCCTATATGACATCTGCTTCCGCACACTTAAACTCACCACTCCCACCTACGGAGATCTCAACCACTTGGTGTCAGCCACTATGAGCGGGGTGACTACCTGCCTGCGTTTCCCTGGTCAGCTCAACGCTGATCTCCGTAAACTTGCTGTCAACATGGTGCCATTCCCTCGTCTGCACTTCTTCATGCCAGGGTTTGCCCCCCTCACCAGCAGGGGCAGCCAGCAATACCGTTCGCTGTCAGTGCCTGAGCTCACCCAGCAGATGTTTGATGCCAAGAATATGATGGCCGCCTGCGACCCGCGTCACGGCCGCTACCTCACCGTCGCCGCCGTCTTCAGGGGCCGCATGTCCATGAAGGAGGTGGATGAGCAGATGTTGAACGTGCAGAACAAGAACAGCAGCTACTTCGTGGAGTGGATCCCCAACAATGTGAAGACCGCTGTCTGTGACATCCCACCGCGTGGGCTTAAAATGGCCGCCACTTTCATCGGTAACAGCACTGCCATCCAGGAGCTGTTCAAGCGCATCTCAGAGCAGTTCACCGCCATGTTTCGGCGCAAGGCTTTCCTCCACTGGTACACAGGCGAGGGGATGGATGAAATGGAGTTCACAGAGGCCGAGAGCAACATGAACGACCTGGTGTCCGAATACCAGCAGTACCAGGACGCCACCGCAGAGGAGGGCGAGTTCGAGGAGGAGGGAGAGGAGGAAGTCGCATAAAATAACCTCATTGGATACAGCTGCCATACTTCATTTCACACACCCCATCCCTCAAGCCTTTTCCTCGTTAGCGCTTCTCTTCTGAAATTGAAAGGTTCTTCACTTTCAACAAACTAGATTGCTGTTGCTCGAGTGTTAGTCGTTGATGTTAACTGGTACTAGTGATGTGATTGGTTTACAATGTTTTTTACGTTGTGAAAGCACTGGATTATTGAGCTCCATACATTTGTCCTGTCATTGCCGTGCCATGTCTAAAAGCAAGTGATTTCAACTGTGAAGCCTCAAAAATGGAGAATTGAATAAAATCACATTAAAAGGCCTGTTTTATGCCTCAGTTCATTTGGTGTTATCTCACACCTCTACGTGACAGTCAGTGTTAATTGTAGGAGTCAATAGACAATCATTAAGATCTACTTGATATTTTAGTACTATTTAGATATTTCAGAGTACTTTATATGAAATGAAATCCATTAAAAACATAAGTGCAATTTAGAAAAGATTTAGATTTAGAAAAGATTTGTTTGTTGTCAAATATTAAAATCAGATCCGAGTCTATGAATTTGGTTGATCAATGGGATTTAAAATCCACTTACAATTCATTTTTACTCGATAGGTGATGTACGAAATAAAACTAGCTTATTGAAATGTTGATGCAATCTGAAGAAAGAACTAAAGCTTTTTTCTGTACTATCTAATATACAGTATATGGTGTGTAAAAAAAACACAAAAAAAACAATGTAGATGTACGATTAGTATATAAGCACCAGCCTTTGCATAATGATTAATGGCATATGCAAAACCTATTAAAGATCCATACTGACATAGAGTCAAGGTTAAAAAAAAAATCACACCCTCTTTTAATTGGAAGGTTTTACTTAGCGGACATAAGAAAATAACATGCTCTTTACCAGATTTTAAGTTTATTTAAATCTAACCTCAAGGGCACAAAAACAGCTGATGCCAGAATATCAATATTTAGTGAACAAAGGTAAAAAACAAAATGGTAAAGCTGTGTATTAAGAAGTAAATTAAGTTATTTACAGCTCTTTTAGTATCCCACTACAGCATTTGATTTGGGTTTAAGTCTGGACTTTGACCAGGGCATAGCAACACCATGGGTTCTTTCTTCTTCAGCTGTTCTGTTGTAGATTTGCTTGTGTGTTTTGGATTATTTTCCTGTAGATGAGCTGGTTTGAGTCGTAAAAACTGACACATTTGACAATTATACATTAATACCTTGGTTAACTCAGTCACTTCACAGTATACAGGTTCAGTGTCAGCATAAACAACACCACCACCAACCACAAAATGAAAAAGATGCTGCTTTTAGTTTTCATATTTTAATTAATTTGACAAGTATAACTATGAATTCCTCTGCTCCTGATAAAGTAAATGTAACCTCAAGATTTTGGTTTGATTTAGTTAATCATTGGATCAAATCACCCAACAATCAGTCAGACATGTCATGTCTGATTAATATCTCTGGATAAAGTTATTACTATAAACTCAGATAAATGTCTGTTCAGTCAAATCCATTTTCAAAGTTTTCAGTCTAAGACTAATTTTACAAGTTTGAGTAAGAAATCCTCCCTTCTTGGCTCTGATTTATCTCTGCCCTTGAGAACAGTTTGCTTAGTTAATCCTGCCTTTTTGTGCTTTACACAAGAAGTGTTTGTCTGCAGTATTGCACCTCTAAAAAATAAGGAAAAGTTTGTCACTTACGGATAAAGATTAATTTAATTAGTTTGTAAAGTCTTCTTTCAGTTTTCTAAATATGTTTAAAGTTACTGCAATAACAGTGGGTAATTAGTCACTCTGATTCAAAAGCACTGTGCAATAACCGGAATCCCTGTGGAGGAATTTTGACCCACTCTTACCCAGAATTGTTTTAAATTCAACAACGCTGGAGGATTTTCCAGCATGGATTTCCTGTCTGAGGTCATGACCACAAACCTACGGCTGGACATTCTCCTTCAGGATTATCTAGTACAGAGCAAAATTCATGGTCCCATCAGTGAAGGAAAGTCACCTATGTCCTGAACCAGCCCATATCGTCACACTAAGACCACCTCGTTAGACTGTCGTTATGATTTGCTTTCTAAAAGACTGTGTTAGTTTTACGCCAGATGTAACAGGACCAACACCATCCAAAAAGTTGCACTTTTTACTCATCAGTCCACAGAATATTTTCCCAAAGGTCTTGGGGATCATCAAGATATTTTTGTAGAAATGTGAGGCGGGCCTTTCTTTTATTTCTTGTCAGCAGTGGTTTTGGCTTTGAAACATTCCCATTCATGTTTTCACCCAGAACTCCTGAATGAGTCGTCAGCACGCTCATGTTTTGATAAGCCTGAAAAGGTTCACCACTGTTCCAGGTTTTCTGAATTTATGGATAAACATTCTCATTATTGTTTGCCCTTTGTAACCCTTTCAAATTTTTAAATGACTTGTTTCTCATCTGTCCTTAAATTTCTTTAAATCTTGGCATAAAGTGTCCACTTAATGTTATCAGACAGGTTCTATTTAGGTCATTTCTGATTCTCTAGGTCAGACAGTAATCAGGCCTGGGTGTGGCTAGTGAATCTTAAGCAAAGAAATGGGCTTAATCATAGTTAATTGATGATTTAATAAGGGTGGCTATTGCCTCTTGACCAATGGCAAGGTTTGGTTTGGATAGTTTTCCTTAATAAATTAAACCATCATGTGAAAACTGCTTCTTGTATCTAGACTCTGATTATTTATATAAAAAAAGGGGGGAGGCAAATCCTTTTTTGGCAGAACTATGAGGCAGATGCGAATTTAGACTAAATTCAGTTTAAATTCATTAGACACAGCAAAGAAATGTGTAGGTTAGTGCAGACTTATGAAAATATTGTATAGAGCAAACAATTTGCCATGACTAACCCACAGGTGAAAAAGTGATTGTATTACCTCATTACTTACTTACGCAGTCCTATGTTGATTACATATTTTAACTGATAAACCAAGCCATCCAGAATTTGAGCAGGTAAAAAGAAAAAGATATTAATAATCAATACATCAATTAACATTTTGTAGATTTAAAGCCAACACTGTTGTTTATATTTTAAAACCTAAGCTGACAATTACTTGGAGCTATCAGTGATGGCCTTTATTCAGTCTGAATTATCAATCCTTAACAAAAAGTCCATGGTGTGAACTGAAGCCTGGAACAATGAAAGTTCAGTCTGTCTATTTCCTATTAATTACGATACTAGATGGCAGAGAGGAACAGCACTTTCTTTCTGCTAGTTTTTCAACAGATAAGTTAACAATGACTCTGCTCTTGCACTTTTCCCATTCTGGTTACAAAGAAGGCTTATCTACATAGCTATTTTATTATTCTGAGACTTTTTGTACAACTACATCGAAATGGTCTCTCGCTCTGTTGTCCTGCCTATGAGGATATTTTTAATGAGTTCAGTTGTTTTTGATATTTAATTATTAGTTAAGACATCTGTTTCCCCAGCCACATGTTCCATTATCTTCAAGGCTTTAATGAAACATTAAATATTACAAATACCATACAAATATTTCACAATTTAATTGGTAAAAGCTTAAATAAACATGTACAGGCACTTTAAAACATCTCTGCTCAGTTATAATGAATTGATCTGATGAAATGTTTAAACCGGGCCACTTTAAATAGCGATTGCTCAAAGAATACTTCGAAATGTAAACAACTGATAGCTATATGCTGTTGATTTGAAAAAGGCAAAACTGTTTTGTATTTACACAGAAGGTTCACGTTATCATGAAATTGTATTTGATTGCATTCTTTAAATAAAAAGAGACTTCCTTGTCCTTTTCAAATTAAATGAACTGGAAAAAATGAGTTTGAGGTTATAGATCAGCATTGAACAAATGATTTAATTATGGGCTGAATCAATTGAAATAAAGTTAGGCTACATTGTGATTCAGAAACGAATAGAAATAAAGAAAACATCTCTAAACTACAATTATTAGTGCCTATAAAATACTGCAGTATCAAATGTGCTTATTTAACATTCAGAGTTGATTGAAATGTTTAATTGTTCTGTATTCCCCCCATAATATTGTCAGGCACTCCGATGCAGTGTGCTGGGCAGGAACAACTTGATGCTTGTTTAAAAAGGAAGCAGTACGTTCATTCATCATGTAGTGGAGTTTAAAAACTCACTCCCTGTCCTCTCTTGAACCTGAGGTTCTTCCTCAGTTTATCTGCTTGAAGCCATGTCACTCAGCAACACTGACATAAGTGTTTGCAGCTTTTTGTCCCTTTTGGGTATTTTGCACAAATCTCAAATGAGTCTTTCCTCCTTTGGTAGCTTTAAGGCATCTGGTGCAGCCACGCTGTGAGTGCCAGACTGTTCCTCAGAGCTGGGTCTGTAGGTTCCTTCAGTCTGTCGTTTCTTCTTCACCACGAAGAACAACCAGCCAAGAATAGCCAGAACTATGAGCAGAACGCCCAGGGTGACTGTTGGGGCCACGATAGCTGCAATGTTTGGTCCCTGAAAGTAGATGAGGTTAAAGTGTTACCAGTAGCTAATAAATAACATAAGTGACTAACACTTCTTAAAGATACAGCACACTCCACACTTATGGCATCCCTGGTAAAGCTGTTTGAAAACTCTTGAGATAAACTGGTTTTAGCAGTTTTCCCTGGCTGTATGAAGCATAAAGTGAGCTGCAATAACCGTCCCCCACTTGCTGCTGTCCACTATAGCTGGCTGAAGAAAGGCCACTTTATTGTGTCATCCTTACAGAAAAGACAAATTTAGCTGGTCTGACAGTCAGGGTCTGGAAACTAAAGGCCATCCATCAGTTTTCTTAAAGTAACTCTTATAAAACCCAGTTTGGCAAACGAGGAGCTGGTAGCCTAGCTTTCTTAAACGGAACCAAATGGACTATATTATAACATTTTGTTTGAAATATTTCTGTCAGTACCATGACATTTTGGTATTTTTACTGAAGGTCTCTGTGTATAATATTTATAAGGCAGGGAAACAGGAAGTCATCGATTACTTATGGGAAGTTCATAGACTCCCTTACAACTTAATAAAAGTAAATAATAGATTTAACAAATGCTTCAGTTGCATTTGAATTTGTGCTAACCCTTAGCTGTGACACCAAAAACTTACGTCTTAATTCTACTTTTTGTCCCCTCGGATTAAACTTTCTCAATTATATGTTGCATTTTGCGAAATATTTCTGCTTGAAATCACCCTGCTGCAATAAAAAAATTAATTTATGGTAGGGCTTTTCTTTACCTTGGATTACATTAATTGTGGAGGACTTTTTAAAAATTTGCACTTACCGTATTGTTGTTATTATTGGTTACAGGTGGAGCGGCTGTGGAATTTCCTGTAAAAGAAAATACAAACCAAAACATTATGGCAGTCTCTGCGGAATTGATTAAAAATTATCGTCAAAATAATTTTTTTCCCCCACACCATCTTTCAATCTGCAGCTAGACTCCATATTTAAGCAAAATACTCAGCCAACAAATGAGCAAGATGGGTTTACTAGTTGTGGCTATTAAGACTCTCTTGTTTAGTAATCTGCTTAAATGAGTAATGTGTTTAAAGATACTTACACCTGTAAGTTCAATATAATTACTATCGATAAGACCATTTTTCACAGGACAAATAGACGTTGTGGATAAAAAGTCCAGTAAATGATCAATGTGACAAAGTTAAGTTTATCATTTTAGTTCAGTTTCAATGTTCAATGTACTTTTATTTGTCGATCCGCTACAATAAAAAAAACAAGATTCTGTAAAAATGTCAAATTATGCCCACTAGCCCCTTTATTGGGTACACCTGTTCACATACTTGTTAACACAAAGAATAACTCGGCGAAATACATTGCATCAGCTCAATGCATTTAGGCAATGTGGTTAAGATGACTCACTCAAGTTCAAACTGAGCATCAGAAAGAGGAAGAAAGGATATTTAAGGCACTTTAGAAACTGCTAAAATACTGTACTAGTACAATTAAAAAAGACAATATTTCGGGTTTACAGAGAATGGTCCAAAAGCAAGAAAATATCCAGTGAGTTGAAGCCAAGGGCATAACTTTGGGTCCAACATTGGGGAGGTCATAGTGATCGGATCAGACTATTGGGGGGGTCATAACCCCCCTATCCCCCCCACAAATTACGGCTATGGTGGAAGCACTATGGGCAGACTACTTTGAGATGATAGAAAGGCCGGAGTAGCTCCAATTACTTGTTGCAGCCAAGATACGTGAAACACCATCTCTGAACGGACAAAATGTCCAACCTTCAAGCAGATGGGCTACCGCAGCAGAAGACCAAACCTGGTGCCACACCTTTCAGCTAAAAACCAGAAACCAAACTATAATTTACACAGGTAACCCTACATTACCAGGACTCATAAAACCTGATAAGTGTGGCTTGGACAAGGATCTTTTACCTTAACTTATTTTAAATTTTTTGTCTTGCTGAATTTCTATAGTGCTTTATTATTTTAATTTTAGCTAAGGCATATAACTTTGTAACCCTGTCATTTTATTGAATTCAATCCTTACTTGTAGTTGAATGATTTGATTATTTATTACATTTTCTAATTTATGTTATTTTACTTTTTACCATAACACACAAATCTATCCCTCATTTATTCGTCAGTGTTTCCTCCTGAGCAGCTATGTTTCTGTTATTAAATAAAACTGTTTTTCATTTACTTTAGCCGGGTCGTTTGGGTCTATTTTGTTTTTGATCTATAAACTACTTTGTGTTGCAGTTTCTATAAATGTCCTATGAAAAGCGAAGTTTTAACAGGCCAGGTTCTTTGCACAATGACGGCCTCCTTTGTCACCAGATCTCAGTCCTACCAAGGGCCTTTGTGATGTGGAGGAAGAGCAAATCATATCATGGGTGTGCAGCTGACAAATCTCCAGCAACTGCTTGATGCTACTAATCTCCAAGGAATGTTTCTGACACCTTGTTGAATTTACTAAAAAATTAAGGCAGTTCTGAAGGCAAAAGGGAGTCGAACACAGTACTAGCAAGGTGTACTTAATTAAGTGGCCTGGAGTGCATGTCCAACATACAGGGGTTAGACAATGAAACTGAAACACCTGGTTTTAGACCACAATAATTTATTAGTATGGTGTAGGGCCTCCTTTTGCGGCCAATACAGCGTCAATTCGTCTTGGGAATGACATATACAAGTCATGCACAGTGGTCAGAGGGATTTTAAGCCATTCTTCTTGCAGGATAGTGGCCAGGTCACTACGTGATACTGGTGGAGGAAAACGTTTCCTGACTCACTCCAAAACACCCCAAAGTGGCTCAATAATATTTAGATCTGGTGACTGTGCAGGCCATGGGAGATGTTCAACTTCACTTTCATGTTCATCAAACCAATCTTTCACCAGTCTTGCTGTGTGTATTGGTGCATTGTCATCCTGATACATGGCACCGCCTTCAGCATACAATGTTTGAACCATTGTATGCACGTGGTCCTCAAGAATGGTTCGGTAGTCCTTGGCAGTGACGCGCCCATCTAGCACAAGTATTGAGCCAAGGGAATGCCATGATATGGCAGCCCAAACCATCACTGATCCACCCCCATGCTTCACTCTGGGCATGCAACAGTCTGGGTGGTGCGCTTCTTTGGGGCTTCTCCACACCGTAACTCTCCCGGATGTGGGGAAAACAGTAAAGGTGGACTCTTCAGAGAACAATACATGTTTCACATTGTCCACAGCCCAAGATTTGTGCTCCTTGCACCATTGAAACCGACGTTTGGCATTGGCATGAGTGACCAAAGGTTTGGCTATAGCAGCCTGGCCGTGTATATTGACCCTGTGGAGCTCCCAATGGACAGTTCTGGTGGAAACAGGAGAGTTGAGGTGCACATTTATTTGTGCTGTGATTTGGGCAGCCGTGGTTTTATGTTTTTTGGATACAATCCGGGTTAGCACCCGAACATCCCTTTCAGACAGCTTCCTCTTTCGTCCACAGTTAATCCTGTTGGATGTGGTTCGTCCTTCTTGGTGGTATGCTGACATTACCCTGGATACCGTGGCTCTTGATACATCATAAAGACTTGCTGTCTTGGTCACAGATGTGCCAGCAAGACGTGCACCAACAATTTGTCCTCTTTTGAGCTCTCGTATGTCACCCATAATGTTGTGTGCATTTCAATATTTTGAGCAAAACTGTGCTCTTACCCTGCTAATTGAACCTTCACACTCTGCTCTTACTGGTGCAATGTGCAATCAATGAAGACTGGCTACCAGGCTGGTCCAATTTAGCCATGAAACCTCCCACACTAAAATGACAGGTGTTTCAGTTTCATTGTCCAACCCCTGTATAAACCTGGTATTTACCAGCTCTAATCTTATATTATTGATTTAAACATAAGCTAACTATAGTACAAAATTGGTTTACAAGTCATAACTAAGATGTGAGAGCCTATTAATAAAAGCTGTAGTTATAAGATCTATAAGTTGACAAAAGACCAGATTTTCCTTAATGGAAGCTTAACGATGTTCATGTTACGATACATTATTATATACACTACACTACTTTCTCACTTAATGGTTCTCTTTATTTTCAAGACTGTTTACATTGTAGATTCTTACCAAAGGCATCAAAAATATGAAATGGAATTATATCGTAAACAAAATGTGCAAAATAACTCTAAACATTTTTATATTTTAGATTCTTCAAAATAGCCACCCTTTGGTTTGATGGCTGCTTTGCTCTCTTGCCATCCTCTCCATGAGCTTCATCAGGTGGTCACCTGAAATGGTTTTCCAAAGAGTCTTGAAAGAACTTCCCAGAGGTTCATTGAGAGACGGCCAAAGGTTAATATTTGAGTCATCACAGCAAAGGACGGATACATTAAGGAATCTAAAATATAAAACATAATTGAAGTTCTTTTACAATGTTTGTTGCTACATAATTCCAAATGTGTCCATTCACAGTTGAGTGAGAATCTACATACAATGTAAATAGTCATAAACATAAAGGCAGCCATTAAATAAGAAAGGGGTTCTAAAACGTTTGACCAGTAGTGTACTTCTTTGACAAATTGGTCTTTTTCAAAAACCTAAAATTAAAAACAACAATAAAGTTGAATTGAATCGAGTTCATTTAACAATTATATGTTTGCAACTAGTTCCCAGATTGAGACAATGAAACGGAATCTGCAACTCAGCAAAAGCTATTTTTTAACCACTGTACACTTTCGAGCAACTAGCCTCCCAGATCCTCCTCCAGTCAGGTGCTGCTTATCAGCCATTTGATCCCCGTCCAGCCATGTGACCGTTCACTTACTTATGAAGCTTCATTGTAACTTCCTGACCAGTAGAGCAAATAAGCGCCAAGATGAGAAACATAGGAATGCAGAGTCAACACGCCACACAGGTTTGAACAATAAAGGGGGGAAAAATCAAATTTGCCCATTTTGTTTGTGTTGGGCATTCTAAGAGTCACGTTAAAGAGAAAGTCTTGTTTTGAAAACTGAAACCTGTGCCTAAGGTATCCCAAGTCAATCATTCACTAAATGGGAAAGAGAGATTTTCAAGGACGAAAGTACAACTTGATAACAACCAGAGACCAGAGAGGGCAGACTGCAAAACACACTTTTTCTGTATATAGGACTGAAGTGGGTCTGCATATCTTTTAGCCAGCCTGCTTTTAAAAAAACACCTGTCTCTTTAAATCTAATGTTTTTAGAAAATGCTGACAAGCCTTTACATGTATCAGATTTTGTTTCCAGGGAATTATTCTGGAAAGGTGCGATTGTGTGTATAGGTGTGGTGGGACGTAGCTCATTTGTATGGGAGTGTTGAGAATGGTTGCTTACTCACCCCAAACGGGATTACTGCTCAGCACCAGCAGTAAAACGCTCCCAACCACAGCTTCAGGTAAGGGCAGCACCTCTGGACAGGCTGCCATCTCTGCGGGGCCAACTGAGGGTAGGCTGGGGTAACTGTGCATCAGCTCTGGTCCATTTCACTGCTTTCACTACTCACTGGGAGAACTTCGGGCCTCCTTTTAACAGCTGTAAAGACAGTAGTATTATTATTGTTGTTATTAAAGTGGATGAAATGTCCTTGTGTGTTCGCTTAGACACCATGTATTGTGTGGTTGAGTCAGACAGCTGATACCACAACTACTGAGTCACATTCATTCTGCTGTTGAATCACCATCAAACCTGCTCAGGCTGCTTGAAAAAAAGCTATTAATAGATAATGTTGCAATCAGAATATAACGTAAACATATCTTTAAAAAGGTTTGCTTTATAGTCTTATTATAGTAAGATCTGTTGATTAGAATAAATAAATCAACACACAGTTACCTGCTTTGATCCGGATGGTCGAATCAAATCGGTAAACATTTACCAACTTGAGTCTTCTCCTTCCGCCTCACTTCTGCGCATAAATAATCACCTGGATAAAATAGCCGAAAAGAAAACAAAATGTTGAAAAGCTCCTAAAATCGAGTCAAAGTGTTCTTTACCACCGGACTAAATCCAAGGCTGCTCTGTCCGTAGATATTTTATGCAAAGCAGTTTTTTCCCAAAGATTCCCATTGGTCACATGCTTTAGTTTCGTGTTACACTACCTGTGCACAGTTATCTACCTGCAGCAGGGCGGACAGATCCTCCTTTGTACCAAAGTCGGAGAAAGGTACAGTTTAGTGAAGCAGAACAGCTCCTTCCACTTGTAGCCCTGAAGGGAACAAATAGAAAATCTCCCAATCGGTTTAACTGCCTCTTAAATGCAAGTTATGTCTTATAGTCTAATGTGAATAAGCCTGGTTTCTGTCACTTGCCCCTGTCTGCACAAGAACAATGTTTAACTACACTCCCTGCCCAGCTCTTACCTAGCAACCTGCTCATGGAGGTGGCTCTAAACAGCGCCTCCATCAGGTTCAAAGGTTCCCATCATGAGAAGGGATTTCAGCATTCCTGGGATATTTTTTAAGGATGAATTTGGGAGGCCAGCTGGTCCAGTGGACTCTAATCCTCCAGTAATCTCCACTTCTCAGACTCAGGGGTGGGGGGCAAAGAAAATGTTGCCTGCTCCATTCCTGATATCTGCAGGTCTGAACCTAGGTGAACTCTTAATGAGGACTTTAAAAAAAAAGCAAAATTCCTTCTGTTTGAAATTACATCCCGTGGAGGCTCCTAGTGCATTGATTTGTGTTTTTACTATATTTGATAATAAATAGTTTAATATACTAGAAAATATTAGAGGAGGAAAATAGTGAAAGCCAATTTTCAGATATGTCTATGAAATCAACAAGTGTTTGTCGTTAGTATCGCTGCTTAGCTCATGAATAATGTTGTATTCTTGGGTTTGGAGACTGGAAAACACATATCTTAACCAACTTTAACATTTAACATGTTTTTAAATTTTATTTTTTATATAACTTTGGCTGTGTCGACACAAAGGGCATAAAATGTGAGCAAGGTGCGTATTTTGAGGCTAAACTTTAAATGTTCATGGTTATGTTTTCTTAGACAACATCACCTGCATTTTAAACCAAACAGAGGAATCTTTTGTGCTGTAGACTCCCATTAAAAATATATTTTTTGAATGCAAGACCATGGCAGTTTGATTTTTAATTTTAATTTTTATTCCCTTATGTGAAAAGAAAAATGAAAGGATTAATATCTGTTACATGTTGGTCAGTAAACGTTTAGTTTTACTGGCAGAAGTTTCTGATCTCTGTTTTCCAGTTACCCTGAAGAGATCCGTGTAGTCTAT
The DNA here is from genome assembly GCA_036173005.1 of Crenichthys baileyi. Lineage (NCBI taxonomy): Eukaryota > Metazoa > Chordata > Actinopteri > Cyprinodontiformes > Goodeidae > Crenichthys > Crenichthys baileyi. The sequence continues at coordinate 1,109,567 of JAHHUM010001446.1, read as the reverse complement.
TGCTTAAACGGGATTTACTTCAACAATCATAGCAATCATAAAAAAGGCGTATAGGAGGGGTTTTGTTTTATAGGGGAATGCCTCAATTGTCTTTTCAATGTCAAACTGTTATTTGTGATTTGAAGGTAGTTGAATTCGATAACACAGGCTAAGACAAACATTTAACATCCATGGGTAAAAAGAATGTCTAATTCAAAATGTTTTCTGGAGTAAAAAAGAAGACATGAACTGGCTGATCTCAAATAGCCATTAAAAGTGGTCCATGGAGATCCCGTGTTCAGAGAGAGGGGGTTGTCTTAGAGGTGAAAAATGGCCTCCAGAGCCATTCAGTTCCTCTACTAGTGCTCAATGCAGCACAAACTAAAAAACAACAAAGACAGTTTTCCTTTTGGGTTTTTCATTTAATCGGACCCTGAGTATCTCAGAGGAAGAATTGGACATACGACAACGTTTTTCAACTGATCATCTAGAAGAACTTAATAAAATCTTAACTAAACAGTTTCCAGTTAAGCCCATATAGTTATCCTTTATGTTATCAGATTATGTTGAAAATTGCTGATATTACTATAATTTGGTAATACAAATTTATTTTGCATGAGAGGAAATCCATATTTTACAAAATGTGGATTAAAAACAGAATTTAGTCCATAGTTAATTCAATGAACAATAAAGAATGTATCACAAATTGTGTTAATTTCAAATAGAAGTTTAACATATATTGTTTATAATAAGAAATTCAGTTGTTAAAGCCATGCCTTAACAAATTTATTGCAGGGATATTTATGTAATATTTCACGGCACCTGTTTTTCCTGTTTCCTGTATAGCTGATGTAAATTTTTGGGCACAAACTGTAACCTAAAAATACGTAAGATCAATAAATACAAATATATTTCTTAGCCCAGTTATAAAAAATTAAAAGAGGTGTGGAATATCAACATCAAAACTAGATATTTATGTTTGTCTTTGAACCTAAAATTAAAAAGGTTAATTTAAAACAATGAATGATATTTATCATTCAGAGACCAAGTTTTAATTTGAATTATTATGCATGTCTATTTAGTCAAAAAACAAAACAAAAACTCAAGAACATCTTTTCCATTCATTTAATATTGTTACATCTCTTTGGAACACAGTTTATGAATGGTTGCAGTCAAAAACAGATAGCACCTATACAAAATTATTCATTTTTTGGCCCTTTGCACAAAACAACAATGTGAAATTCCCTTTAAGAATGTTCTGAATATTGCAGTAGTAGTGACATAAACAGCTGGGGATTTTCTTTAAGTCTCCAATGTTTGTAGTTTTTAATTTTTTAATTGGTTAAGAAATGAGAAAGCAGGCTTTCAGAGTTGCGAAAGGAGCATATGCCAAGCCCCATAAGTTTGGCTAGTATTGCTCTAGGTTTTTGTTTCTTTTTATTATTAATTTATTTAATTTAACTGATGTGTTGGCTTTTGTTTGGACTAGCTAAAATAAATGTCTGAATCTGTCACAGCTGATGCGTATTTTCACCGCTAGGGGTCAGTAAAAGCAGTCCGCCTCTGTTTTCAAACTGGCGAACCGCTCACGTACTTACGGCTTGCCATACTCGCGGTGACATCTGGGTAGCACGGTCAAAGCGGCGGGAGGGCGGCAATTTATCGCCAGATTTTTAGATACATTCTCTTTTTTAACTTTGACATTGTGAGTAGTGAAATATCAGTCGTGTGATTAAGGTACACGCTCGGTAAACGCAGAGGTGTGACTAGTAGATCTGCTACTAATATTCGTGTGAGTGCGCGGCTGTTAAAGCGCTCCCCGGGAAACTGGACGTTTGTTTTTATTAGCCCCGAGTTTAGCGCTCCAGCAACAATGGCAAAGGTACAAGTGTTGAATGTGGCCGTCTTGGACAACCCGAGTCCTTTTGGAAACCCTTTTCAGTTTGAAATCACGTTTGAGTGTATGGAAGACCTCCCTGAAGGTGGGTACCATCGAAGAAAATCTCTCGTATAACTGCTTGTGTGAAGCTAAAAAACGACTCTTGGTTGGAGGCTAACTGCTACCAGTTCGATAAAGTGGACAGAGGTAACTGTACACAAACTCAGTGCTAATCTAACAATACAGCTTGACTTAAATATTCCTCGCGATAGACAATGCTTCATGCTATTAACATAATTTACCTCAAACTGTTTTGTTTTAACAAAGTCTTCTTTGTGAGTTCAATCTCGATTTGGCTACAAGCGGTTATGGAAAAATGTCTTTGAATGTCCTGTTAAATCACAGCATTTCTTAAAAGTGTGGCACAACTTTTGAGATGACAAGTTCTTGCTATGTAAAAAATGCTGACTTTGACGGGTAATTTCCAAACTTTCTCACAAATAATGACATTTATCATGTACAATTAACGAGAGAAACAAGCTGATTTTACAAGATTAACACCCCTCAATACGTAAAACCAAAGAACCACAAATAACCTTTTTCTATAGTGCGCATCTTGTTGAAATCCTTTCACACCTGCCATCAATAATATTAAATCTGATTAACCGATCATTTGCCGCAAAAATATTTATTTGTAGAAAGGCGTCAGTCAGAAAAAGGTTACAAGATATTTTCCAAAGCCTTTTAGCAAGATCGTTATACAGTCACCAACAGCTGATGAAAAGATGAAACCTAATCTGGTCAAGGTTTTATTTTATTTTATTTATTTATACAGGAGAGTCTCTTAAGACCCATGGTCTCATTTACAAGAGAGACCTGTTACATACATCGACAACAAACATAAAAACAGTAATAATAAAATCCACTAAACATTCTGAAGATCAGTACCATAAAACTTCAGCAGAGGGGTTTGGAAAGAGTCACCCTCTTGGGATGCTGTCAGGAGGTTGACTGCAACACCGAAAAAACTGCAGGAATTTCCAACAAGTACTGGTTGGGTTCTACATGCTGTGACGACATCTTCTGTGTGTGTCCCTACTCATCTCTTCTGATGAGTAGGGATGCAAGACAAAATTCTTCTCTTCCAAAGGAAACATCACGCACTGGCTAAAATCTCACACAACCTTCTGGAGAAACTAAACCTGAACTCTTATTCCACTTCCACAATACAAACAAAATGCGGAGTATTAAAAGCATTACGTAAAACACAATACCAGAAAAAGGGATCGGTAAAGTATGTCATAACTTAGGTTCAGCTGCTCCGCAGACACGATCACCAGTACTTTTCTGTTTGGACTCTGGAAATTCTTGGAGCAACTCGTTGCTTGACAGCAGCATGCCTGATTGCGTATAATTATGTAAGTAAAGGATCTTTAAATAGGATTTCTCCAGACTATTAAAACCCTATTTAAAAATTAAAAAAATACTTATTTTATCAAACAGAAAAGCTGGTGGGGTGGTAAAGCTGAAGCATTCTGAACCACATATGAGGATTAAAAAGATGACAGATTAATACCATCATATGGTGATTTACACTGATCTAAACATGTTATAAAATATGAAAAACCTTGTAAAGGGCTTTGAAGAGGATTAAGAGTTTACTTTGATAAAAAAAAACAACTGAGCTGATTTGTTTTGAGTGTCACCAAGGTTTTTAACAAAACAAGGGTTATATCAAATACTAGCCAATAATATTTGGATATTCTAAATGCGTCTGATTGTGTAGTACAACAAGTGATTGCACAGAGAAAATTGTTAGTTTTGTCTTTGATTACCTTGAGAAACTCCACATGTAAGTGTTGCTGTGAGACTGAGAAGCACCTGTCGAATAAAGACCTACACCGCAGCTCAACGGTTCCTTTGATAACTACAGTGTTCCAACTATGAAAAGATCTCTGCATGATCTAGTACTATGTGAAAGCAGCAGCAGTCAGGTCAAAGAACAATAATTTAGCTTTTCTGCTAAATATTTAAAGCTAAAATTAAATTAAGAAAGGCCTAAATAAAGTGATATGCTTATTTATGGTTGGACCACATTTGTCTTTACTTACGGTTTTCATTCACCGTGACGTTGTTTCAATAAGCTCACTCAACATTTATTTCCACCCACCACCCAGAGTTGCTGTGATTTTTAGAAAACTTAAATGTTCTTCAGCATCTCAAAGAATCTCCACGAGGTTAAGCTCGGGTATCTGTTGTGGCCAGTGGAAATTATGCCTCATGCTCCTACAATCAGTCTGTGGATGTAATTTTTGGGACTCCTAATTCTGGAATGCCTAGATCTGAACAACTGAAACAAGCTTCAAAGTACCTGACATCCATGTATTGTAGTTCCTCCATTGTAACTGTGTATTCATAGTATTTTATTTTTTATTAGACCTAGAATGGAAGATCATCTATGTTGGTTCAGCAGAGAGTGAGGAGTATGACCAAATCCTGGACTCTGTATTGGTTGGTCCTGTACCTGCTGGGAGACACATGTTTGTTTTTCAGGTGGGTTTGGTTTTAATGTTACTGTCTACAGCTATGCAGCTTCAAGTTTTAATGCGTTAGTCATTTCTTTTGACAGGCTGATGCCCCAAACACTGGTTTGATTCCTGAAAGTGATGCTGTTGGCGTAACCGTAGTTCTAATTACGTGCACTTATCGTGGCCAAGAGTTTATACGCATCGGTTACTATGTGAACAACGAATACACAGACCCAGAGCTTCGTGAAAATCCTCCAATCAAGCCGGACTACACACAGGTCAGACTGGCTGTTTTATGATCACATGGTTTTTTTGCCAACATTAATGTTTAAAATAACTTTTGTGAGTTTTAAAGCGATTTTGAAATATTCGCTTTAGGGGAATACTGGCTATTAAAATTCTTTATTTGGTTTTAGAAAGAAATAAAAGTAAAGAAGTGATTGGGGGAAAAATGTTAATGACATGAAGTATTTCATTTTTATAAAATATCAAGTGTAAAGTTTATTAAATCTACAAGTAAGGGTTCCCTATCATCACTCAAACAATGTAGAATGCTCTTAAAAAGTCTCCTTACAGATTTCTTGTGTTTTTAACTTTTTTGTCATACTCAGGTCATCAAATATAATTAATATCAGACAAAGGTAACCTGAGGAAAAAATAGAATGTAGTTTTTAAATTAATTTCTTTCATAATGGGGAAAAGGCTATCCAAACCTACTCAGCCCTACTCAACTGTGATAAACCAAATGGGTTTGGAAAGCTGAGTTCAATTTCACAAGTCCTGCTGATGCTCAATAACCAACAGACCAGTAGAATCAAGAAATCACTTCCAGAGAACCTGTCTGAAGACATGAAGTAGGCAAAAAGATCGTAAAAAGCAACGCGTTCGCCTGGAAGACACTTGAGAAACAATGTCATTGACCTCTGTCAGTCTGGAAGGGTTACAAAGCCATTTCTAAAACTTTGGCACGCCGTTGAAGGCAAGTGAGAGCCATTATCCACAAATGATGAAGACATGGAAAAGGGATGAACCTTCCCAGGAGTGGCCAACCTACCAAAATTAGGTCAAGAGTCGACTGATGATTTATCCAGCAGGTCACAAAAGAACTTAGAACATTAAAGCACTGCAGGTTTCATTTTCCTCAGGTAAAGTCGGTATTCATAATTAAACAATAAGAAAAGAGACTGGACAAAACTGGGACCCATGAAGAGTTCCATGCTGTCCAAAATGAACACAACAATCCTAATAATCTCCCAAACTTTTAGGAAAACATTCTGTGGACTGACGAGACAAAGGTAACATTTTTGGAGAATGTGCGTCATGTTACATCTGGTGTAAAACTAATAGCATTCCAGAAAATGAATATCATACTAAGAGTCAAACATGGTGGTGGTTTTGTGATGGTCTGGGCCTGCTTTGCTCCTTCAGGACCTGGACAACTTGCTGTAATTAATAGAACCAGGAATTCTGGTTTCTACCAGAAAATCCAGGAGAATGCCTGGCCGACAGTTCGTGGCCTCAAGCTCCTTTGGGTTATGCAACAGGGGAAGAATGCAAAGCACAGCAGCAAGTCCACTTCTCAATATCTCCAAAAACAAAATGGAAGGTTTTGGAGTAGCCTACTCAATGTAAGAACTTCAATACAGTTGGTAGTGCTGTGGCATGACCTAATTCATGCTTGAGAACCCTGCAATGTGGCTGAATGAAATCAATTCTGCAAAGAGGACTGGGCCAAAATTCCTCCACCGTGATATAAAAGACTCATCGCCAGCTACCCCAAACACATGGTGGTAGTTTTACTGCGGTGCCAAAGAAAGCACTGTTTTACACTGGTTGTGCATCACAGCTACTTAAAATAGGGTCAGGTTGGTTTGGATAGCTTTTCTTCTCTTATTAAAGCCATTATTTGGAAACTGCATTTTGTTTTTATTCAGGTTAGCTTTGACTGATCTTAACATTTGTTTAATAATCTGAAGCAAATGGAACAAAAAATGCAAAAATAGAACAAATCTGTTGGGTGAAAACCTGTAGATCGTATTTAAACGTCAGTGCTAGGCAACTGGAATTAACTGGAGTCATTTAAGTGTTGGAGCTTTTTCTTTCAGACCACAAAGTTTATTTAAAAATACCTCAGATTAACAATAGTAAAAATCTTCTGTATTTGCCTAAATGTTGATTCACCTATTCCTCATGTAATGTACTTTTTTTTCCATTCTGCATTCAGAGGGTAGCTTCAGTAGTGAGTTGCTGTGAGATTTGCTGTAATGAAAAGGATTTTGATTGTAGGTGTCACATTTGTTACGACATTTCACATGTGGAACAAAACGGTTTTCTTGGAGGTGCAAGCCTTTAAAAATGACTCGATCCAAACGTTTGTTTTTTTTTTTTTTGTGTCAAAATCAAATTAGGCAATTGGAGGTGCAAAATAAACCTAACTGATGGGTTAAAACTGCAAAGTGGTCACTTCAAGTACTTGCTTGTTTAATATTAAAATGTCTTGTCATGTCAGGGATTATAAAGTTTATAAAATTCTCAAAATGTTTTCTTTTTGTTTTGAAACTGCAAAAGTAAGTTCTGGTGTAAGAACGGTAAATTACCAGTTATTTGACACAGTTTTAATTAACGTGACCTCAGCAGTTAATGACAGTCTAAACATCCTCAGTTAAACATTCCCGTACTTCTCTTTAAAATATTTGTAATATTTCAAATTTTTTTATGATAAATGTCTGTCAGGGTTACACATTTAACCTAGTCACTTATACGATAAACCTTACTGTTCTACCATACTAAGTCATTGCTTTATGTTCTTTTTTTAGCTTCAGAGAAATATTCTAGCATCAAACCCACGTGTTACAAGATTCCACATAAACTGGGAAGGCTGCGCAGAGAGAATGGAAGACTCTGAAAACGTGGATCCTTCGTCAAACTCTATGCTGCCCCCGTCCTGTCTGCCAGGCAAGGCCCCACCTGTGGGCATACCACCAGATAACTCTATGGATTGCTTATAGAGATACCCAAAAGGTGATGACTGACAGCAAATTACCTTCTTTTTAAAGGATGCCTATGGACATTCTAGTGTGGGTAAAATTATTTACAGATTTCTCAGCCTTACTACTTCTACAGCAGCTATAAAACAATACGACTAAACAAAATATAACTGTATGCTGCTCTCTGAGTTGCCCAAATTTTTTGGTTGCGGAGTGGATTTATAATCGTTTCTGACATTACAGCACTGAAGTATTAGACATGAACAGCAGTATCTAATAAGGAGTTTGATAATCTAATAATTTGTTAAATTGCACTTAAACTTGTCCTACTTATTTTTTTTTTTTGCTGATTGCTGTTTTGTGTTACAAATAAAGAAACATTGTTATATTTTTTGTGCGTGGCTGTTTTCCTCATTGTCGCTTGGAAGGCAAAGTTATTTTTTGTATTCAGTATACCTTCGAGACAGGTACCATTTCCCACTGATTTAAGCTAAAGTGCCAGCTGTTTCTCTTCCTATTTTCACATTTTACTAAAAATAGCCCGTGCTAACGTCACGCCCAGTCACACACTGGCCGGGTAAACGGGCCGAGCTGTATGCATAAATGAAAAAATATTGAACTGTCAATGAGATGAAGATTGTAGAATGTCTGTGCTTTACTAAAAGTAGTAATATAAACGCTAATATGTTATAGTTTGAAGCCAAAAAATACACGTCCAGGCGTATTGGGTACTAACAAGTCTGGAAGGCGGGATGTGGCGTTGAACAGACGAATCGCATCAATGCAATGTTTAGGTATATTACTATTCATCCAATACGAGCTTCTTGTGTGAAACGCAATGTAAGTGTTTGAGCACCAAGCCAATCAGATACGAGAAGAGGCGGGACCAGGTGGATGGATGACTGGAGTTTCCCTTGCGGTCTGAAGATTAATGGAAGAGGTCTGTTGATCAGAAGAATCGACTATCAGGTGGTCGATTCCAGGATTTTGTTGTACTTCACGGCTGGTCGAGGAACGAATGGAAACCTATCAGTTTAAATAACTGACCGCGGGAAAAACGGCTCAAGCAGATACAAATTCTGTCACCCAAATATCAACTGACAAGGCCTGAGACAACACCTGGCTTGTTCGGGCCAGGGTCTGACTGCAAGGAACGCTACGTGCTAACGTTAGCTCGCTTGTTAAAAACACACAACACCCTTCGATGATTTGCATCGGGACCGGATATTGGAGATAAGTGAGTGACCTCTGGAATAAAGGAGAAACGGAGTGACACCAGCAGGATTCGTCGGTGTGCTGTTGGAAATTTGTTAGCTAACGTCAGTTAGCTGATATCCGCTGGCTATCTGTGCGAGCTGACGCGCTAGCATAGCTAACCTCGGCAGTCAGATTAAGCTGCAGGCTTGGAGACGTTCTCTTGGCTGGAGTTTTCACTAACTCACAATTCAACGAAGAACTGTTGGATGAAATTTCATCTCATTCGTTTTCTAATAATGATAGCTGTCAGTTAGTAGCTAGCTGTCAACTTCATTGAGTCCAACGCCCAAGTTAGCTGTGTAGCATAACTAAGCAACTTCTAAGAAAAAGTCATTCGGAGCCAAGAGAAACTACCATCAGGCTGCAATCATGGGCAACACGCCCACTGCGAAGAAGGGCAATGAAATGGAAAGTGGTGAGTACCTCCGTATTGAGAACAGCTCCTTCCCGTATATGTAACATGTAAATACAAAAAAAAACGTCCTCCAAATTACAAAATATCCATTGTAATGACCAAACATAACTCGATTGGCTTTGTTTTCACTGGGTTGGCCAAGGTAATATTTTCTGTTAATGTGTTTTTGAGGAAGTATACACATGTATGTTTCAATTTCTGCTACAAAAGCAAAACACGCAATCACATACAGCAGCTTAATATCTAACTTCAAATAAGTGTAGATTGTTTTGAGTGTAACCATTTACTGCTGTACCTTCCCACTGTGGCAGCAATCTATCACCTCTCCATTGTTTCAAGAGAGCTAATTATCCACCCTTTAAATGCAGCGTTTCAAATTAGTCAAACGTTTTCATTCACTTATACACAAAACTTCAAGCCAATCTGTTGGATCGTGGTCATCAGAAGCTGCTGTTCAGTCTCATCCTGTGGGAAAGCTCGTGATCCTAAGCCCAGGGTTATATTCAGCGGGACCAGTGGTTACAACAACAGTGAGGTCTTTTAAAACAGTCATAGGTTTTCTTGTGGCTTATGGTTAGCAGATAGTTTTTTCCAAATTTACAGATTTGCAAGTCTTTGTCTAAAGCCCACCCTTCTACCCAACTCGCCCCAATTTAATTTTCAAAATATAAGTACACAAGGGCAAGAACCCTCTTAGTGTTCAGAGGTAGTTTGCATTTAATGAGTGGCATTTTAAAGAAAATGAAGAGTTGAGCTTGTTGTTATCAGCAGAAGAAATAAAGATACCAGGGTGGAGTCATATGATGCACGAGGATGATCTACTCCAGGCAGAAAGTTGGGAGTTGAACAGTCTGTTGAACGCCATGTGATGAGCAACTTTTTTGAACAAGGGCACTTGTATGTGTCGCAAAGTTTTTGTGAGTGCATATCGTCTCCTCTGATCTGGACTAGTTTTTGTGTTTTTGTGTTATTACAAGGCCTCAAAAAGGGCAAGTCTTCCACATGCGCTTTGTTTTTAACAACAGTGATCTAAAATATCTACTTTGTTTTGAAGTTTTCTGACTTTTTCTTTCCTCTTAGTCAATCTCAGCAGCCTTACAGAATACTCAGAAGGGCACTGTTTTATGTATTTACTTATAACACCATAAATAATGCCCAAGTGTTCAAAGTCTGAACATGGAACTGTGAAATGATCATCAGCTCCTTGTTACTGGTAGAGGCTAGGTGTGAACCCCAGTCTCTGTAACTTTCATATAGGATGGTTTGTAAGGTGTTTTTTATTTTTTTTAATTTTTTTTTGTGCTTTAGAGAAGAATAAAAATGCATTTTTTGTAGAAATAGAATAAATGAATTAAGGGACGGACTCAAGCTTCCCATTCTTGTCATCCTGATCGCTGTTGGTCCACCCTGATCTCCAGAGACAGGTGCAGATCAGGGATTTCAGAGCCCCACACCCAGAGGCGTCATTTTTTCCACAGAGCAGCCAGAGATTATACATAACATGGCAGGGCATTTTGGTTTCTACGAAAAAGGAAAGCGTTTGTGGGGGGCTTCAGGTGCACGGCCTCTGTCGTTGCAGACAGGAGAACAGAGGTAGAGAGCTCCAGCGCTGGTATAAAGGGCTAATTTCTGGCTCACAGGAAGAAGCAGGGCGGACAGACTGTGAGCTGCGGCAGGAAGTGAAGGAGCACGGAAGGTCCAGCCCAGGCTTTTCACAGACGGCCATCTCCTCTCCTGTTCTGTAGACTGCACACACACTCCACCTTTTGTGGATTTCTGGTTTCGTGAAAGATCTGGACATACTGCTGAGTCTTGAAAGCTACAAAGGCTGGTATCTTGCCTTCTGTAGCCTCATAGGATGTCTGTTATTCACAAGCTGGCAGGAAGGTTGTTTCACCGAGCTGGACCGTGTCTGGGGGACATGAGCAGTGGCGAAGGCACACATCACCGACCACAGGAGGAGCTAGAGGCCTGCAGCTCGAGTGAGTCGTTTTGTTGGAGCTGGACAGAGCACGGGTTATGGGTGGAGCTGTTGTTCATGCCATGTCCCACTTCTTTAGCCAGTCACAACAGAAAAGCATTTGTTTGAAACATAACCTCTGTGTTTTTTTTTTTTTTAATAAGATTTGCTACTAAATCCATTAAATGGAGTGTTGGGTGTTTAGTGGCTTCGGAGTGACCTTTCTGGGAAACATTAGCTGCTCTTGGTGTATTATTTATGACATGTTTCTGCAAGTTTGCGCATGTTTCTTTGTAAAGCAGTGTTACATTGAAGCTATAATCATACATATTTCTAATTTGTGTCATTGTACTGCAGAATTTCTGATTGCCGTTAAGATTAAGTTGTACTTCCACACTCTAGTAATATTAGGACCTGTTAAAATTGTGTCCTGCATAACTTGAGCAGCATCGGTACAAGTTATGTCATACATTGAGTCATGTTTTCACAGTTTTATTATCTAGTAAGGTGGCGCTCTGTCAAAGTGCAACTTTCTTACTATAAATATCTGCATTGTTCATGTCCTTCCTCTTCTCTGCACACAGCTGGTTTGTGTAGCAGCCATGTTTGTGTTTGGATCACCCTCATCACTTCCTGTCTCTACATAAAGGTGCTTTGTTATAAGCATACACTGATTAGCAGCAGGACATGCTGTTGATATGCCAATCAGCTGCTTCAGGCATCGTGGAGAACAGACAATGGCAACTTTGGTAGCTGACCCAAAGCTTTACACGTTATATCCATCCATTATCTGTACGGATTCTGTAGCCAGTAAATTACTCAACTTACTGTGAACTGACAGAGATAATCATTATACTGCGGTGCAGTCAAGCCAGGAGCTTGCAAAGTCAAGCTGAAGATCTTGTAGAAATGTTCTCGAAAATCCACTATGGATTCAGTTGCATGCTGGGAGTGACCCGTTTTGCTCCTCCTGCAGCTAACCCGCATTATTCTTCTCTAGTTTATTCTGATTCTTGCTGTCCGAGCTTTAGATGGCAGCATAAGAGATAGGACAGTGCGGGAAGGGCAGTAATTTTACCCTTGTACCTATTAATACTTTTATTAAGCTGTTAGACCTGGCGCTTCCTTTGACAGGTGATTAGACAGAGGTCAGTATGAGGTTCCTATGTGAGATTCTCACTCATTTGATTTTGACACAAAAAACTTGAATTGAGTCATTTTTAAACACTTACACAGAAAATTATTTTTTGACGGTCTGCCTCGTTTCAAAGTAACACCTGGAGTAAGGTTGCACGATATTAGAAAGTTTTGGGATGTGGGTATTATTCATTGTAATGACAGGATCGTCAAATTCTCCTCACTCCTTGTTTTCATATCTGTTATTACGATGCTTTCAACACTCACTGAGATGTTTAGCATCTTGGGTTCCTTCATCTGTGTCAGCTGTGGACATCTACCAGAATCAGACTAAATTCAACAGGTGAACTATATTATAGTGAACTATAGGTGCAATCTCCAGTGCAGATCTCGCTGGGATTATAACAAACTGATTAGCAGTTCACTTAAAGCACATTTACACTGTTGGTCCAGTCCATGGATCACTAAAAGTGAGAAAATTCACACCTTCAGTTAATAATCTTTGGCACCGCTCTCTTTCACAAACACAGATTTTTTTTAGATCGGACCAAACAAAGCCATGCAGTTGCAACAGATTGTTTGGGGGCAGTATTGTGCTGATTGAGAAAAAGTAGGGGTCTAGTAGTGGTTTCTTTTTCTACTTTGGTGTTCAAATGTAGTTGTGTGCCTGAACCTCTTGACCTCTCTTGTGTAGCCCCACAAGACATTTTCAAACTCTTTCATCTTCTAATTCGCATTCTTACCTAGTTTTTCCTCTACTACTTCTTCTACTCAAATGCACTGCTCTTGTGATACATCATCTCTTCCTTCAAGCGAACTGCTCCAGGGTCTGAATGAACCGCACTGAGACCAGCAGTTGTAACCGTGCCAGGTTCTCTGGTCTGTTTTAGGGTCTGGGCTGGGTTTATACCGGCGTGATCCACTCCAGAAACCGGCCTCTAGCACGGTAAAAAGCGTTCCAAAGGTTGGGGTAAAAGCACTGTTAGTTGGGCTAGCTGCTCAGGTGGAGCCTACAGTTGGCTGGTTAGAAGAGATCTCATAGTGTTTAAGTTTTAGTTTTAAAATGGTTACCTTAAGAAGAGGGATGAGTGACGGTTCTTGAGTTTCTACACTACAAGTACCTTCTTTTTCCTCTCTAAAAATATGTCCAAACAACCGACTTTGTCTTCTGAACAAGTGAAACGTTTAGTAACCTTCTTTCAGCCAGTTGCCTAAAAGACTGGGTGTTTTCAACTAAATTGCCGATGCAGAACATTTTAAAGACATAAAACTCCAAACTTGTTAGTGTCTTTATGCATCTATAACAGGCATTTTAAAATAAGCTGTCACACTCTGCAGATGCATTCACACTAAGAGATGCTGAGTCCTGAATTTTATGCATCAAGGACAAACTGGAAACAATCTAATGGCACTAAATCTGTATTTATGCACTTATTTGCAAGTCACTATGAAATTTCTGTTACAATGTTGCTTGTCAAAAAAGGATATGTATTCATGTTGTAGCAGGAAGCTAAAAAGGACAGCCAGCAAATGGTTAGAATAAAATTCAGACTGTTTTTACCATGTACCATTGGTATTTAATCTGCAGTCCTTTTTAGGTAGAATGTTGTGTTTTCAGCACTGCAAGCTCTGGCACCAATAAACCGGTGCTACCTCAGTACCAACTTTGAGTTGGGCCAGAAGAAACAACTTTCTTCAGGAACCTTATGTGAGCTCAGGGAGACCAACAACCAATCAAAAACATGTGTCAAACTCCAGAGTTGGATTTTATATATTTTTTCTCCTTAATTCAAGACCAAAATGAAGCGAAAAACTTCAGCATGAATAAAATGTCAGGTTTGAAGTGGAATAACCGTCTCTAATTTACCCACACTTTGATTATGATATCTTATAACTACTTCAACGTGTCTTTTAATATCAGAAGATGATGTTAACAAATCCTGTTCTACACACTGTTTATATTTCGTTTTGCCACCATATTACTGATCAAAGATCAGCTGGTTGGGAATGGGAACCAGTCACAAACATTGTATGTTGTTTAAAGAAACATTAATAAATTATTGGCGCTTCTGCTTGTGATTTACTTCTCTAAACTCCATCCCTTCACTGGAACTCAGAGCATCAGACAAACGATCTATTTGGGAATCAAATAATCTGTCTGTTTCATGGGATCACTTTCTGCTTTCGGTTTTCTGTTCAAATCCGCACCCTGACGCTGTATGAATTAGCATAGGAAATTAAAATGGCTCATGAAGTGTAAGTTTGGAAACCTTTTTTTGTTTAATACTCCTTACATTGGGTCAATCACAGAAGCTGCAACAAGGCTGGTTAAAGCTAAATTGGATTATGTTGTTTCACGAAGAGTATAAAATGTTTCACAAATCATGAACCATTTAAAAGAATATATGTTCAGCGTAGACTTCTGCCCGGGTCTGACCACTCTGTAGTTTGTTCACTTCTTATATCAAAATTCAAAGATTCGGGATTACTCCAAAGCAGTGGTGGTGTTGTTTACAAACCAGATGGCAATTTCAGCTTTATCTCAACACATTCAAATACACTATTGAAGAATTATTTGCCAATGCAACGTTTGGTTAACTTATTTTTGAGGTTGTCGAAATAAACAATATTTCAATATAATTGATATTCAAAAGAAAAGAATGTGTCAAGATACTCGTTTGTATCAATGATTTAAGTTTTTTGTAAATGCACTCCAAACATTAGGACTTTCATGTGCTCCTCTCGCTTGCATAGACACTCAAAATGGCTGAGGATTAAAACGGTAAGCTGGTTCTGGTTCTCCTTTAACAGGACGACTATGTCTTTTGTTGAAAAGACAAAAGCCAATGTGTTGTGTAGAGGTATTTTACCTCTACGTAAGGCAAAAAGGAGAAACCAAAGGATGTTAAGCCCTCATGCAAGCTGTGCAGCAGAGTAATGGCTACACAGCTGAGTAGCGACATGAACCTGGTGAAGTCTCTTAAACACCAAGATACTTATGGTGACGAGAAATGTAAAGTCGACAAAACCGAATGTGCCATCAGCATAATCCAACATTATCTGTAAAATATTAGCAATACCCCATTTCGGCTGTCCTAGGTGGAGCAATGAAGGAATTTGTGGCTCGGGGTACTAAAAAAAAAAGTAACGTTGAGGAAAATGTCATTTATGCTATATATTTAACAAACTGTGTTAAATATGCTCCTGCTAACGGAAGTCAACCTGACGTTAGCCTGTAGCAACCTACCCTACTGTCTTTAATCGTCAACAAATAAATTATTATGCATAATTATCTGTTTTGCTACATATGAAACATTAAAAAATATTTACAAGTTATTATTTGACTTCCCTTCTGTTTACTTAGTTTGCACTTAAAACAATAAAAAAAACTTTCAATATTTAGATTATTTGATTATATGTTTCTGATATTCAATTAAAAGAAACCCACGCCTTAAAAAAATACCTGCACTATCTAAAATGGTAATGGGTGTTTTTATTAGTATCAGTATTGAGTTTGATATATTATCACTACAACCTTACTTGTATGTAATTACTGCATGTGTTATTTATGGTTTATAATGAGGGAGAAGCTAAAATTGATTTGGTCAGCTCCACAAAGTCTGCATATTAACAGTCATCATGAATTTTGCTTGTGCTGTTGTGGTTTAAAAAGAAACTCATGTAGTACTCTCATAATCTGGACCTTTTTGACCTTTGAGAACTTTGTAGAACCTTTCTAACCCGGCTCATTTGACAGTGAAGCAGACGCTTTGGTCATCATTTGACACTGTAGTTCAGACGGAACCAACCGGTGACTGGAAACGACTATCATGCAAAGGCTTGGTTGTGTTTGTGGCAAGCTATAGATTTGTTTATATGATCCACAGCTATACAAAAACAGCATAGTGAGATTCATTTTCTAACAAAAACATATTTTCTGGACTGAAACTCTAAGGCTGTCCTCACATGGCTGAATTTAAGTGAAAACTCTATGAATCTAGCAGAAGACGGATGAGAAATTCTTGAGCTCCTGTGTTTAAATTGTTGCCACTGTGTTTCAGGGCATTAGATTATAAAAGAACTTTCCATTGGTGGGTTTCTGAGTAAGTGCCCCCTGGCTATAGGCGGCTTATGTCAGAAATTGATTTTTCAACTTTGCAGACTGGCAAGCACATTTCTAGCCTAAATGCTACTGTGTTTGCCTCCCTAACCATTTTATTCTGCACCACATTGTCCATCTGAACAAGACTGGCTGTCGACTAAGACCTGATTTTTCACACTTTTACGGTGTAATGTCGGTCGGCCTGCCCTAATATAACCCTTCTGTTTCTGCGTCAGAGTGGGCCAGCGAGGCCCAGGGGAGAGATGTCGGATTGATTTTTGGAGGATCAATTCAGCACTGGCACTATGTAGGCTCTGGTACATTTGGGTTTAGAGAAAAGTTTGTGTGGCAGACCGTTCCTGTTTTGCTCCTCTCCCAGGAGTGCCACTTTTTATGTTTTTCGAAAAACACCCAGATCATCTCTAAAGGTTTGTCATCAAAGATGTGAAATCTGATTGGTTCGGCTAATTAGGGAAAGTTTGCCCTGCATCTATTAGTGTCTGCTTCATCTCAGGGGCCTTTACTTAGGCCTAGTTTTCCATAGGACTTCATCTTTGGGCTGGTTTATTATACCAGCTAGTGTTTTATGCCCCTCCTCCTGGTGATTGTGCCCGTTTAGATCAATATATAGCCTCGGTGTGTGTCATGTGTGTTTGTGTGTGTTTAACATGAGAGGGAACGGCAGAGAGCACTTTGTGTACAGAATAAATATTGATACAAACCAAGCAAGGGTCCAGTTGATCTGTGTTAGTGTTAACGTGAGCCCTGCTGCACGGTGGAGGTGGATGCAACTTTTTAAACCTGGTCTCCAGCAAAGTGACATTCTTTGGAAAGCTTGAATACTGTCTGCTGGCAAAGACACCCATTTGGTTTGTGTCAAGGTTTTGGTTGCTGGTCTGGCCAAATAGCTCTCCAAGGGGGAGGACAGGTCATGAGTCAGTGGCTGTGAGGAAGAGGCAAAGGAAGAAGTACAGGGGAGACTTTGCAAGGCCAATGTGTGACAGGAAGAGCTCCAGAAGGCATGCAAGCAAGAGGGAGTCGTCCTCGCGCTCAAGCGAATCTGGGTCGCGCTCAGCAGAGGCTGCAGCACCAGAGGTACCCATAGTCCCCCCAGATGGTAAGGAATTTTAGGGTATATGGCGAAGCGCTTTTGTTCACTTGCAGCTCCGGAGTAGCCGTGACAGGAAAGCCTCCTAAATCTAACTAGAAAAGCGGACTAGATGAAGGCCTGCAGCTTTTAGGACAGCTGCTGATCCTACATTCGCTATATCCCTGTTTTTCCTCCTCAGTGCTCCAGCGTATTCTAGTGATTGTTCCATTTTTGGCTCTTTCTGCTTAGAAGTGGAAGTTGAGCAACTATCTTGGGAAATGTTTTCTCCGTTCTGCTTTCATTGCTCTCTGTGGGAGCCACAACCGTCCTGACATGTTTACATGAACTTTAGTCTTTGCCATTTTTGCCGGCCTTCTCCCATCCTACTGTTGGACCTGAACGTCTTTAGAGAGTTTCCAGGAAATCGGACCTTAGTAAGGATGTAGATTTTGTATTTGTCTAAATACCATGAGTAATTTATGTCAATAGATTCATTTGAGAAGGTTTTGTCATAATTTAAGTTTTCTAATTCAAACATAATCTATGTTAACATTTATAGCCCTCTATAGCACTCTAACTCAACTTACACTCTATTGACCACTGGCTGGCTTTATCTAAAGTGCCCCAGGCAGCTGTTTGGCATTGATTAGCTGGATAGAAAATTTGCATAATCATGAAAGGTTTAACCAGGGTTATCGTTCTGCTGGTTTTATGATCATTTTATGATCATTCTTTTCCGTTGTTATTTTTAAATGTGTTCAGTTAAGTGCACAAATGTCTGCCCCTGAAAGAGTTGCAATTTTCCTGTCTTACTCCTGTTTTTGCTAAAGTAATTTAGCAGCAAAATAAGCAGAAATTTATAGTCCTTTTTCTGACTGCAGATGTTTGTTGCTAACTTTCCTCTGTGTATGTCCAAGATGGCAGAAATGGCTGTGTTCCCTCGGTTACTGTAGCCAGTGCACACATGGTGGGGAGGAATGAGGAAGGGCTAGTTATCTGCATGTTCCCACAGAGCACTGTAAGAAGCCCCATAAAGATAAGGGCCAAAAAAATTAACTTCTCCATATGACAGCATGTGTGCCAAGTCATAATTAAACTGTCCACTGCCACATGACTGTAGGCTAATAATTTTGTTTCATGTTTACTTTCCACTGACCTACAGAGTCAAGAAAGGGCATGAGTACTCATCCTCCCTAAACGACACATTCTTAGCCCTCATTTACTTATTTATTGTATGTTTGCTTATCAGCACGCAGTGATAGGATCTCTATAGTCCGGCTTAAGTTAATCCCCCTTTTTCTTTTTTTTTCTTCGGATTTTTGTTTCTTTTCTGGTGGTGTTACTCAGAACTCTTGAAAACCAACTTTCTCAGAAACTGACCCCAAACGCTACACACTGTTGCATTTGGATTGCAGTGCTATGCAAAACTACTCGAGGCATGCGGAGCTGTAAATAACCAGACGTGGGGGGAAAATGGGAACAAGGCCTTACAAGTCCTGTTTTTCCTACTCTGACATCTAGCTCATCTTCTGCAGCCTGGTGTTGCATTTTGGTTGATGTCAGGCTGTGGAAGATGACCATGCACAATGTTTTCCTGCTGAAGTGACTTTCAGACGTCTTATTTATGTCAAATGGTTTGCTGAGCATTAGTTAGAGTCACAGGTTGAGTTGGATTCTGTATATTATTTACATTTGGGGTGCTTTATTTTTTATGTTTTCTCAGTTTTTGCGCTGTCTCTCTGACTTTATAGCAAGGATTCAAGTATTCTTCTCCAGGCTATTTCTCTGGGTGTTTTTTGGTTCAAAATCTCCTAACACGCACTTTGTTTCTGATTGCAGTGAAGGAGTTTCTTGCCAAAGCCAAAGAAGATTTCCTGAAAAAATGGGAGAATCCAGCACAGGTTAGTGAGTAAATGATTACCTTTAGATGTCTCCTGTTTCTGTCTAAGCTATGTTTTCTCTTTTCAACACTCAGGATAATATTACACAGAAAATGTTACTTTCATACGCCTTAAAAAAAAACATGTTTAATCATTATTAGGTTCTGAGTTAAAATTTACTTATTCTTTTGTTGTTGGTCAGTTATTGGATGTTAAGTGGCTTTTTATTTCACAAGAGCAGGACCCCCCCTGCTGGACACTTGTGAAATAACACGTACATTCTTAAACCTTTCTTTAACCTTTTAAATATTTGCCCGCAAATTACAGAGATTATGCTACTATAAAATATGGAAGCCCATTTCTGCCACTCTGATGGGGAAAAAAATAACCAAAAACTTGTATCTCATAATTATGACTTAGCTATCATGATAATAGGATGCTATCTCATGATAATGGGATGCTATCTCATAATTATGAGATAGTATCTCATATTTATATCTCATAATTATGAGATGCAATTTTTTTTGCTTTTTTCATCAGAGTGAGGGAAATGGGCTTCCATATTAAAAAACAGCACAGTGTACTAAGATTTATTTAAATAACCATGCTTTTTATGATACGTCTTATTTATCTATCACATTTTGTCTAGGTGTTTTCTTATTGATATCTTCTTCTGCCCTTCCAGCAAACTGCAGCGTTGGATCATTTTGAGCGTTTAAAGACCCTAGGCACTGGCTCATTTGGCCGCGTCATGTTGGTTAAACACAGAGAGACAGGCCAGCATTTTGCCATGAAGATACTTGACAAACAAAAGGTAGATTGAGCTTGATGCACAGCTTACAAGAGATGAAATTGTGTTAATTAAACATGACGGCTTGGTTTGACTAGCCCTGATCAGGCTGTGTTTCTCAAGAAGTTGATGCCTCTTTATAGAAATTGTACTTTTCGTAGTAATATAAAGTAGCTTGGATTGTTGCACCAATAAATGGCAACTTTTTAGATAAATATCTGCTTTGCCAATGCATCTCTTTCACTTAAAACCTAAACAGGATATACAATTAAGACCGTTTCCATGATTTTTTTTCTAGGTAGTGAAACTGAAGCAGATAGAACACACACTGAACGAGAAACGTATCCTGCAAGCTGTCAATTTTCCCTTTCTGGTGCGACTGGAACACTCGTTTAAGGTGTGCCTTTTAGACGTTTGTCTGTGTGTCTGTTAAAGTATATATGCACCATTTTCTGCACCAATGTAACACTTTTGCTGTCTCGCTGCAGGATAACAGTAATCTGTATATGGTGATGGAGTATGTGCCTGGGGGGGAAATGTTCTCACATTTAAGGAGGATTGGTAGATTTAGGTAAGCTGACTTCTGAATCCACTCAGGCTAAGTAGTTTAATGCACACTTTGTTTGACTGTAAATATTGAGGTTGGTATGTTTTGCAGTGAACCACACGCCCGCTTCTACGCAGCCCAGATTGTACTGACCTTTGAATACCTTCACTCCCTGGATCTCATATATCGAGACCTGAAGCCAGAGAACCTCCTGATTGATCAGCAAGGTTACATACAGGTGAGATTTTCACAATTGCTTTTTTTTTTTCAAGATCAATACCAATTTCTATCTTGTCTTTATAAAGAATGTGGTCAGTGCTTTGACTTGTCTGCTCTGTACTCTCTTTAGGTAACAGATTTTGGATTTGCAAAAAGAGTGAAAGGCAGAACCTGGACGCTTTGTGGGACTCCAGAGTATCTGGCACCAGAGATTATCCTCAGTAAAGTAAGCGTTGAGCTCAGTCCGTCTCAAGCAGTTCATAGTCCTGCAGCTTCTGCAGCAGTTTTCCTCTATCGTATTCTACGTTAAGGTTTGTTAAATGTGTAAGTTATGCTCTTTTCCTGTTTTCAGGGTTACAATAAGGCAGTGGACTGGTGGGCTCTGGGCGTTCTGATATACGAGATGGCTGCTGGTTATCCTCCCTTCTTTGCAGACCAGCCTATCCAGATTTATGAAAAGATTGTATCGGGGAAGGTGAGTTTTAGGGAAAGTCACACTGATCACACTTTTTTGTTTTTGACATTAAACATTTGTTTTGTCAGTCAGTCATTTTCTACCGCTTATTCCATAGTGGGTCGCGCGGGAGCTGGTCCCTATCTCCAGCAGTCTATGGGCGAGAATAATTTGTTTTGAATTATTAAAATTCTCATCGGTTGGGAGCAAATATTTCAGCTACACATCATCACATAATTCTTAATTAAATTAATTTTCACAATTGTGTTGGCAGGAATAACCCCGACTAAGCAATTTTTCTGTTTCATTTGTTCTTGTTCTATGTTGATTGTTTTACAATCAACGCTTTTGGGACGTTTTTTTTTTTAAACTTCCCAAATACAGTTTACCAGGTGGCATAGTCTTCCTTTTTTAATCGCAGTGGTTTGATGTTGTTTCCTATGAGGTTATTTTCACTACTGTGGTCCACTTCTTCTTCACTCATTCATGATTTACTCGTTTCAGTGTGTTTATAGACAGGATTTGTCTTTGCTAATTTTTCAGAATGCTAATTTACATGCAAGTGATGGATTTTACCAAAGTATCCAGATTTTTTCGTTTACGTAATTGTGTCTTTAAATGTAATACCCAGACAACCGAAAATGCTGCTGTGGCACACATTCAGAAACGGTTTAGTCCACTCAACATAAATTGGAGGCATAAACCCTTGGGGTTTGGGAATGCCCTCTTCATGAATCTTGCTTTTACTGTTTGTAGGTTCGTTTCCCTTCCCACTTCAGCTCAGACCTGAAGGATCTGTTGAGAAATTTGCTGCAGGTGGACCTGACCAAGCGGTTCGGTAACCTCAGGAATGGAGTCAATGATATCAAGGGTCACAAGTGGTTTGCCACCACAGATTGGATTGCCATCTACCAGAGAAAGGTGGGGCCGATTTTTTTTTTCTTTTTTCTTATTCTAACATTGTGTGGCAAGGGTGTCGTCTTACAGGGACAGAGAAAGAAGGCCTTCAAACAAAACAAGATGGGTTTAAATTAAGCTTTGATAAGTGGAAATATTTCTGGCTGTACTTTTTAATAGGAATTTGTGAATTACTAAACTATGAAGAAATTACAAAGAAATAGCTTTATATCATCTTAGAAATATCAGAAAAGTTGTGGTGATTGCCACACTGACAAAACAAATACCAATTAAACACGACTAATATAAAGAAAACCATATCTCCTCATTTTGAGCTTTTTAGTGTTTATTAATATTACTTCCCTGCCTACACTGGTTACAGAAAATTGTTCTTAGTTTTTAGAATTAAACCACGTAAACTTTTTCACATTTCATCATGTTACAGCCAAAACCTCACTGGAGTTTACTGAGATTTTACGTAACAGACCAGTGTAAGTAGTGCATAATTATAAAGCAGATGGAAAAGGATTCAAACTTCTTTCAAAACATTTTCAATTCAATTCAGTGTATTTATGTTGGCCACTTCACAACACGTCGTCTCAAACAGTGCAGTCCATTAAGTTTATTATTCAAATTGGTTTTATCTAAGGAAACCCAGGAGATTGCATCCAGTCAATGAGCATGTAGAGACAGTGGACAGTCACTGGCGTTGACTTTGCAGCAATCCCTCATACTGAGCATGCATGTAGCGACAGTGGAGAGGAAAAACTCCCTTTTAACAGGAAGAAACCTCTAGCAGAACCAGAACCAGGCTCAGTGTGAGCGGCCATCTGCCACGACCGACTGGGGGTTAGAGAGAACAGAGCAGAGACACAAAGAGAACAAAGAAGCACTGATCCAGGAGTACTTTCTATGGGAAGGAAAAGTAAAACATTAATGTTGTAGCTCCTTTAGTGGCTTCATCTAGGAGAGAAAGACAGCTAAGCAGATGAACTCTGAGCCAGTTTTCATGAAAGAGAGCACATACAGTTAGTCACTGTAAAAGCTCAGCCAGTAGCTATATCTACAAGAGAAACAGGGTTAAGCACTGAAAGACAGGGCCAAGTGTATCATCTGTAAAAGGAGAACTTTAAGTACAAATTAACATCTTAAAAGTGTTGTGAATAGGTATTCAACCTCCTCTATCCTGATGCCCCTAAATTAAAGCTGTTGTAAACAATTGCTTTCAGACGTCGCCTAATTATCGCTTAGTCCACTGTGAAAATAGCCGAGTTGATGCTCAAACGTCAAGCCATACTTGCACCAAAGATACCCACAATAAAAGTGTTGCAGCTGTTTTTAGATTTGTTTAGAAAATGTTGAAAATCATGCATTTTTTCCCTCCACTTCCCTTTTATGTACTACTTCATGGTTTATCATTTAAAATGCATTGAGGCTTGTGGCAAAATGTGAGAAAGTCCAATAGGTATGAATACTTTTCAAAGGTATGAATCAGGTATTGATCAGAGAAGCAGCCAAAAGGCCTATGGGAACTCGGGAAGAGCTGCAGAGATCCACAGCTCAGGTGGCAGAATCTGTTGGCAGAACAACCATTAGTTGTGCACTCCACAAAGCTGGTGTTTTGTGGAAGAGTTGTAGGAAGAACGCACTGATAACAAGTCCCATTTTCAAGTTTTTTAGAAGCCATGAAGGGGCTGTGTTTTTCAGCCGCGGTGCTGAAGACGCACCAACCCGATTTAACAGGCTTTTAGTGAACTGCAGTCATCTGAATCGGGGTGTAGTTTAAAGCAGGGAAACATTTAAAATATGTAGGACAGTTTGTCTTTAGGACCAGGGTTGAAAACATCTAGGGGACACAGCAGACATATGGAACAGCTGCCCTGGTTGGATGAATTAAACTTTTGATCTATATGCAAAACACTGTATGGCAGAAAAATGGCACCGTATAAGACCCTGAACACACTAACCCTTTTGTAAATTGTGCTGGTGGTAGCATCATGCTGTCAGAAGGGCTATTTTTTTCTTTTAGCAGGGAAAGAGTTGAGGAGAAGATGGACAGAGCTAAATTCAGGGCAATCCTGGAAGAAAGTCTGTTAGAAACTTACTGACTTTCACATACTCATGTTCATTTATTTCTGTTGTCCTATTTTCCTTAAAAATAAACTTATAAACTACCAAGCTGGTAGAAACATACCTCAAAAAAACTTGCAGCTGTCACAATAGCAAAAGGTGCTTCTGGTAAGTGTTTACTCACAGGGGCTGATTACAAATGCAGGCCACACTTTTAAGATTTTTATCTGTGAAACCATGTGTCTATTTTCTTCTGCCTCATGTTGGTCTGTCACACAAATCCCAATAAAACACATTTAGTTTGTGAATTCAACGTAAATTCAGTAATTATCCAGTTTGATTCAGCTGTTAGGGTGAATACCTTATCGTGTGACCGAATTGGATTTATACAGTAATATTTGCCACCTTGTGTGTTGCAGGTGGAAGCTCCTTTCATCCCAAAGTGCAAAGGCCCGGGTGACACAAGCAACTTCGATGACTACGAAGAAGAGGATATCAGAGTTTCCATCACAGAGAAGTGTGCAAAAGAGTTTGCAGAGTTTTAGATTACAACCACGAGTAGCAAAGTGAGGGACAGAGATTTAGAGAATAAAAGGGGATCTGAACACAGGAAACTCTAGGTTGGACTGACAACTTGCTCATTTGTGATGAGAAAAATAATGTAAAATCTCTCTCCCCCAAACCCCCCCCAAAAAAAAAAATTGGTAAGATAGGCAAAGTGGAGAAAGATCTACAGAACCAGCAGTTTTGCCTTTTCTGATTGTTTCTCACTGTTTGCTATTCATTGATTTCTCCCTCCTGTGTTTGGGACAGGATCTGGACAAGAACAAGCATAGTTCTGTTGCTGTTCAGCTACTATGTATCTTGTAAGGTACTAAGTCTGTTCAGCTCCTTTTTGAATGGGCCCACTCTACAAGCAGCCTCTAACAACCGTAGAGTGATTGTTGTATCCTGTCAGCCTGTTTCCATCCATCTCTCCAACCTGAATCTGTCCAAGCAATACCAAGTCCAACAGATGTGCCTATCATAATGCCAACTGCTTGGAAAAACTGTCTAGTTTTGGCTATGGTTATGTCGACCCTCGTGGCCATTTGATTGAAAGCTTGAAACCTGTCTGCACCTGCCTTTGTCTGCTCAATGTGGCTTGGTTATTGGGTGGATGATGCACTCAGCTGCTTGCATTTGAAGCAGTTGGGACCTCTTTGATCAGAGTGAAAATTATTTATCACAGTAAAATTCATCTAGGTCTTAATCCTCTGGGGACCTGAGAGAAGTCAACATGAGGTCTGCAATTCAGTCTGTCTTTCTCTTAGATGAATTTATTAGAGCATTTTACAACTACTATTGGTGATCATTTTGTCCTTTTTTTATGTCAATCTCTGTGCTTGTGTGTTATTTAGTGCTTGAGGGTGGGTTAACAAGCCGTGGTTTAGCAGCTGCTAACATTGTGGTCACACTCCTGATGATGATTCATTTTTATTAGTTTTCAGATTTCATAACCAACTATAAGAAAAATCCATCTTTTCAACATTGTCTCACAGCTGTAAAGGCGATATAAAAATTTTTTCTCAACTGTAGATTGCAGTTGTCTACATGTAACTCTGATGGTGGATATAAATACGCAAAAACACAGTAGCAAAACTTTTAACAAGGCGTGCATGGTATTTTTGTACAATATCACTTTCAAAGAGAGACGACAGAGGATTTATCTGAGCTAAGGTACCTGATATTGTGGATAAGATGTTTAATATTAAAATGAACGCTTAATGATTTATTGAACATGGAAGAATACCCAGTTAGGTGTTTCAGCCTCCTTGCTCAGCTTTCACTCGTAGGGCAGACGTTTGGAGATTATTGTCGCTGATAATATTCTTACGATTACTTTTTTTTTTTTTTTTCCGCCTTCTTCCTTAATCAACCTTGTCGCATGGTTTTAATGCCCAGCCAAACTTGGGGGGCTTTTGAGGTTCTTGTTTGGTTTCCAGCTTCCTTTGTTACAAATGCAACTTGGGATGCAAATCTGGAGCTGTCCCCTTTTTGCCAAGTTTATTTTTGTGGATGCAAGACAATCGCAGACCAAATCTTAGTGCTGGTTTGTTGACTGAACTCATTGTTTTGATTTGAAGGATGTAAGCTTCACCGACCTACCCTTCATAGGCCCGAGGTGCTAGACTTTGTCCATCTCACTGCAGAAGCTTCTTTGAGTTGTTTGATGTGCATTGATCTATTTGTCCGAGTCTTGTAACATGAAATTTTTAGAATGTTTATGACTACAGGATTTAAGTAGGCAAGAGTAATTGTTTGGCAGTGTCTTAATGTAATTGAGATCAAACACAGGATACCTTTTGAATGTCTTGGTAAGGAGTTGTTTCTGTGCTGTTTGGAAACCTGATGTGTATTTCTTTTTTTATAACACATGTTTCTTTGGTGAGCTTGGTTTCTCCTGCATGTGATAAAGCAGGATGATGGCGAGACCTTCCCTGGACCTGAGACATCTCTGAGAAAAATCATTGTTTCTGGCGCTAACAGCCTATTTAATCTTTTATTTTAAATTTTTTTTGGACATTTCACTAAATTAGGCCGCGTATCAACAACATGATTTGTCTGGATAATGAACCACATGCCACGCGTTTTCTAATCTGTTTCAATAATTTGTGCTTATTCTGTATACCTTTTGTATTTTAAGGAAACAACATGTAATTGTGTTTCATCTTTTTCCTGACAAAGAGCAAAATCAGAGTTATAGAAGGCTAATCGACCTGGTCCACTCCAGACACTAAAAACATTAAACTTCTTTTTGTTACACTTTTTCTCACACAAACTTTGTCAGCTGTCTCATTCTTTTCTCCCAGCTTGACACTACTGACTGCTCTGTGCTCCTTTAATTTTGTCTCCTCTTTGCCTTCTATTTCCGCACATAACACTTTTTACATCTGAGCAGTTTTGCGTTCATATTTTCTAATTGTATTTTCAGAAAAACAAGGGAAAAAAAAGCAAAAACAAAACATCAATCTTTTTTTTTCCTCATGACCTGGGTACAGTGCTTGTGTAGTCTATTGTACCTTTTTGGGAAACAATACTGTAAATCTTTGCCTTTGACAGTCTTAACTATCTTACCCTCTGGAGAACTTGACAGATACCCTTAGAACACAATGAGTATGTTTAAAAAAATATAAACAAAGTAATATTTTGCAAAATGTATCATTCCAATAAAGTTTTACTTGTTAAGACTAAAACGTGTTGGTTGCTTTCACTTTATTCGGTGTTATTTTACAAATTACAGGTTGTGATTTTACTTTTTTGCACAGAGAGAATGTAACCTAGCTTACCTATTATCAGCAGCAAGCAGGGGATGTATACTGCAATGCAAATGCATAAGGCAATAGAAAACCTGCTCAGGGCAACTGAGAGATGAGTTAGATTTTATTTACAGGAGCTCGTGTGCCCCCTTTTTTAATGCCATCCTGGGTGACTGGCTTATAACAGCTGCTACATAGCCCAACATCTCCAATCATCACTGGTTTTGGGTAGTAATTATTTTCTTACATCACGTATAATTTACCTGTGAATGTATAGTGAAAGAAAACCCAACAGACTCTACGGTCGTAAAATACTTGCTGTGGACTTTAATTGAATCTTTAATCTGCCTTGGGGTTAAACCAGTGAGGTCATTCTGTGTACAAAAAAAAAAGTGTTTGACAGTTGGCCTGCGTTTAAGCACGAGAGCAGCAAAGGTAGTACATTTTGAAAATCTTGGTAAAATGCCTTGTTACCCTGTTCAGAAGAACAGCGTTATTCGATTAAATAGTTGATTGAAGAGGGGGAAAACACAAAGAATTGTAGAAAATGAAAGGCAGCTCAGCATAAATAATGTCCAATGCTCAGAAACTAAAACCAGGAAGACATGGAAGAAAATTCAAACAAATTGAAGAATTGCCAACAAAGATTCAACCAATCATCTGCTCCAGGGTGATCAGAGGAGGTCTATACTTATCTGTGAGTGTTGTAACAATTAAAGAAGCTGCGATAATGCCAAGCTAACGGCACAAAACCCCTGCAAAAAAAGACGATATGGGCTGAAGTGGTTAGACATTTGCCAAAAAACTCATTCACTGGTCTAGAGAAAAATGCCACAATGTTTTATTGTGTGATGAAAGCAAGATTGCTCGTTTGGACTCTAGACACTGAATTCAATCCACAGGTCACGTTGAAACATAGTTGCTAAGGCATCATGGTGTGAGCTCATGTATAGAAACTAGATTAACTGTATGAAGTGGACACAACAATCCCTGGACCTGCTTCCATTTGGAAACTTGTAAGGTAACATCAAAGATGCAGTTTGAGTCAAAAGCAAGAAAGGCAGCTGGAGCTACGGGATGTGTTCCAATCATCCTGGGCTGGAATACCTGTTTGCAGTTAAAAGACGCTTGTCAATGCTATGCATCTTAGATGGGAAGCAGTTCGCAGAAACGGTTATACAACTAAGTATTTCACATCAAAGCCAAACCATTAGCATTTTTTATTGTGTTCAGTAAATGTTTGAATTTGTAAAGAAAAATGCAGTCACTTTTTAAATCCTTAATTTCTTTTTTTTTTCTCTTTTTTTGGAGTCATTGCAAATTTAATTTATTTTTCTTTATAGTTTGCTTTGGATTGAGTGTACAGTACTCCTGATGCATTTGCATGCATGGACTAAGCCGTTTGTTTTTCCAATTTTCAGGCGCAAAGACAACTGCTGTATTGTCTGGATTTAAAAGCAGACAAAAAGTCCAGATAGATTCAATCCATTGGGATTAATTAATAAATACAGTTGAGTATTATCAGCATAACAATGGAAATGTATCTCATACTGTCTGTGGAAGCATTGTAAAGACAACTGGCCCAAGCAGTGAACCCTGGAGTACACCACGAGTAACACTGATCTGTGAAAAAGACTTAAAAATGGCATAAACAAACTGGAATCTGTTCTAAACACACCTTGTTCCTTTATACCTACACCACATTCAAGCCTTTGTAAAAGAATATTGGGACTGACTTTCAAACACAGCACTGAGGTCTAACAGGACAAGTACTGACACAGGTCCATTATCTAAGGCTTCAAGAAGATCAGTAACTTTCACCAGTGCTGTTTCAGTGTGATGATAAAACTACATGGATGGTTACTCTGGCTGCTAACAATAATAAAAAACAAACAGTTCAAGAATTGTACATGTATTATTTAACTCACATTCATGCAAAAATTCAGGCTTTATGTCATGGACTACTACCCCATGTTTTGTTAAACTTTAACATGAATGTGCTTAAAAATTATAAACCTTTTATGAAAATTAAGGTCTCCTGGGTGGAGCCAAGCTCCCAAAGGATCAGGATCCTAACAACACCTCAGGTAAATGAATTGACATCTTGCTGTCATCAGGTTCCTAAATCAATCACCGACGTAGCCTCCTTGATTTGACTACTTGACATTTTCATCATTATTTTGTTATTGAAGGTTCTTTATTAAAGGACTGTTATGCCTGTTACATTAAAGTCTTAAAGCAGCATTTCATGTAACAACTAAGCTAAGCAATACAACATCTTCATTATTAAAACTAGTTTACTCCCTGAACGTAGTAGCAGATGTTCCTTGGGTGAACACAAAGCTGTGAGTGGATCTTAAATGAGATCACAACAACAACAAGAGAACCATAAAGGGGGGGACACATTCAAGGAAAAGCAGGAAAGAGAACTACAGTGTGCTGTGTCGTGAAACAGTATTTGTCCCCTTCTGTTTGATGGCCCACGATTCTTTGCAGAATAGTGGGTCATTGATGATCAGAAACATCTGTGACAAAAACAAAGGAAATCTGTAGGGAAAGTACTTTTTTTCAGCACTGTTTAAGGTGTCCAAATATTTTCATTTGTTGAACAATCAAGTAGCATGCCCTAAAGGTAATAATGAAGTAAAAGAACAAAACCTGAATAGAATAGGAAATTATTTGTTCATACGCACAAAATGTGCCTGGGGGGTAAGCATTGAACTGAATGTATAGTGTGAATATAGACATAAAACTAGGGCAGGTATCAAACAATGATTTACATTGCCTAAGTGAAAGCTGTAGTTATAAAATCTATTAAAATATATAAGAAAGCTTTATAGGCAGTTATATCATTGTGTTTGTATTATCTGGAACCTCATTAGACTTGCTCTGGCCCAAGGGAAATGGGAATTAAACTTCTGCTTAGGGCCCCCGGGCTAGCACGTGTCCAGGAAAAATTTACATCCCAAAACGT
Organism: Crenichthys baileyi; assembly: GCA_036173005.1. NCBI lineage: Eukaryota > Metazoa > Chordata > Actinopteri > Cyprinodontiformes > Goodeidae > Crenichthys > Crenichthys baileyi. The sequence goes on along the minus strand of JAHHUM010001446.1, from coordinate 1,079,103 downwards.
CAAATCTGTATTTACATTTAAACGAATTTAAAATGGAAATTTATTTAGAATTTAAATGAACTGAAAAATGTAGGGCTACTAGTTGTATTCATGCAGAAAAATGTAGCTTAAAAGGTATATTAACAGCCATAACTCGATGTGTTTAATCTGCTGCTTGTGTCTGCAGGAGTCACAATTCATGGACAATGTAAATGCAAACTAACTGACTCTGAGTAGACTTATTTAAAATGTTTTTTTTTTCCCCTGTTGTTTGTTTAAATATATTGGTTTACCAAAAAAATTCTACAGCAACCTCTGCTTTTATTATTTTTTTTAACTTGTACACAAAATGTCTCCTTATGCACCCTCAAAAGGAGCGTGTGAAACCTGGCGCGGGCGCTCGCTCCCGTCCAGGACAGCAAATTCCACCTTAAAAGCGGCCTCTAGAGTGAAACTTTTCGCTCCAACTCCGTCAGTCCACCTTAAGCGCAAACGCAAACGCAGGAGGCGTAGAGCGAGGTTTCCGCTTCTCAGTGGGGCTCGGACCGCGGCTCACTAAAATCACCGTGTGTAACGTTCAAGCTTGACGCACTTAGGTAGAAGAGAAAAAAAAAAGCGAGGAAAAAAAGATGTCCGAATCCAAGTACCGCGAGTGGATTTTGGATACTATCGACTCGCTGCGGTCTCGAAAAGCCCGGCCAGACTTGGAGAGGATTTGCCGAATGGTCCGGAGGCGACACGGGTCCGAGCCCGAACGAACCTGCGCGGAACTGGAGAAACTGATCCAAGAGCAAACCGTGCTCAAAGTTAACTACAAGGGCTCCATCTCCTACCGGAACGCCGCCAAGGTTCAGCGGCGGAGCAGAAAGAAAGACGACGTTTCGTTAGCCACGGCTGCGAGACGGAGCGCGATGGAAGAAGCCAGTCATTCCGACCTGAGCAACGGGGATAGCGCTTTCGGTGCCGTGGACCAGGACGAGGAGGATTTGGAGGTAATGCAGAGACCCGATGCAGGAGGAAGCTACGGTTAACGTGTTTACATGTCATTGTCATGTCACATCACACTAAACGTACAGGTGGAAGTTAAAGCTGACATTGTGCAGTTGGGGGATGGAAAAAATGGTGGAAAAAAGCTCCTCTTTTTGTTTGTAGAAGGGGAGTGGTGAGGGGAGTGATTTGCAAGTGCACCCAAAAAGTGCCGCAGACGGGGAGCGGCGGTTGGAGCTCGCTCGAGCGCTGCCGAGGTGGAGAAGAAAAGGTGCGCGTGTAGCTTGTGCGAGCGTGCCACATTTCACGCTGCGCCGGTTGTTAGAGCACGTTTAAACAACTGCGCAGACGTTTTTAAAACGCATAACAATCATAAAGTTCTCCGGTTCGGTCCGCCCGCAACAACCCCAGCCTCCATTTACAGCAGACGGGGGGGAAAAAGCGCTTTTCAAGCCACAAACTCGGCGTTTAGCGAAAGGGGGAGAAGCAGGACAGTTAGACCGGAAGTAGAGCGATATAGCCTTCAAAATAATAGCATTTCAATGGGCTCTCTTTAATTAGGCTTTTATTTTTTAAATATTTCCTTGGGAAATACTTGTTTTTATTGTCTGGGGCTTATCATATGGGAGTGGGTAAAGGTGGGGGAAAAAGTGTCGAACACCGCGGATGAAGGAGCCTGATCGGGGACGACGGGACATTTGGTCGTTGATTTTTATTCTGTCTGGAAACGAGTTCAGACACTAGCTACAGACGGTGTCATTGCACGAAGCCCATTTTCGATGGCATTTCTCTGGTCGTCTGTTTATAAAACGATTACATCCGCAACTATATGCAACAAAGTGGTTCAAAGAAAAAAAGCTCTGATAAATCATTAGTTTGTAATTCGGGTGGATTTTAAACCCAGTCGAACCCCTAGATCCATTGTCGGACACCCTCCCAAACCCGGTCACGTCCAAGACGTGCGTTGACTGTCGTTGTGACCCCTTCCGTCCTGTGCAGCACAAGCGCAATTCCTTTTAAAAAATCTAACAACTATTTGCGGTATTATTATTTTTTAGAGTAATCAGAGAAACTCAAAGTAGAGTGGCGCACAGGAACCGGCGGCTGTAAACTGAAAGCGACTCCACACTGCTCTCCTGGCGCTAGATGGCGGATGCGCCCATCCGATTTGGGTTAAGCCAAGATCAAAATTGACTTTGTTCTCTGAAAGACGTGTGTCGTTTCAAAAGCGAATGCGACTGGTCACTCCGACCAGAAAGCTGCTGTTTGACAATCTTGTTATGCGGGCTTGGGGATGTAGATGCCAAGGTGTCCGATAACGGATTCATTTGCTTCGCGCTGACTCGTTTTTACAGTAAACTGTTGACCCGATGCAAAGTCAAAGTAGGCTCCGATCGAGCTGTCTGCTTACGCTGATCGGAGAGCTTGGTCGAAAAACTCGCGTTTATTTCTATTGTGCTGATGTTTTAAGCCGCGGCTGCAAAAAAGCCCTCAGACACAATAGCGAGATCTTCGCCGCGGCTCCCAACTCCATGCGCACTTTGAAGGAAATACTAGAGAATAAAACGCCTCCCGTCGGCCTTTTTCGTGCTCCTCTGTGTTATTAATTTTACCGATCAACGACGCCTCTAAAACACGGGGGGGGGGCGAGCGAACCGCCGGATTTGTGTGAAAGATCTCGGTTTAGATCCCGAAAACATGACGCTTTTGTCAGTGCTTCTGAGTGAAAGTTGTGCAAAATGCGGTCCTGTGGGTGAATTCCACAGAAGCGGCTCTTTCCTACAGGAGCGGGGCGGGCTTTAATGCGCTCTTGTGCACGACTGCTGGGTATAGGACACGCAGTCGCACAACAAGGTAGTTTTTTTCCTCCCAGGTCGTCGCCGAGAACACCTCCCCTTGCCCGAGTACAAGTGATGAGCCCGGATGGTAAAAACTAGTTATATTCCACTAGACAGCGATGTAATCGCGTTTAACTTGTTTCTAACGGCAGGACCAGTGAACACAGCACTATGGAGGCATTCAGAGGCAATTTTTCATCACGGCCGGCCAGATTCCAACATCAGTATGATCTTATGTGACACCTTCAGCCTGCAGCCAGGCCCACTTAACTGTCTTGTAACCTTGCATGTTTTAAAAAGTGGTTAGGTTTCAAACATGTTTGCATGTTTAGTGTAAATAATTCTATGACTAAATTAACAATTGAGGTTTCTAAATACATGGAATTGGGAAATCTTATATTGTGTGCCCCTGATTGTGTGTCGCAGGGTGACACCTCGATGGCTATGGACACAGACAGCAACCCTGATGAGGAGGGGGCAGAGGAGAGCCGGGATGGGCAGGACAGACCATCTCCCAGCCCCGCATGTGAAGATGCCACTGTGCAGTGTGCCCCTGTACAGGCTGTCTCTGCACCCTGCTCCCCTTCTGGCTCTCGGCCTAGCTCAGGCCCCCACTGCAGCTCTGGCTCTGCTCTGGACTGTGCCGCTTCCCAGAAGGCGGGCGAGAGGCCCAACTCCTTGCCCCCCTCCAGCCCCAGGGCCCTTACACACAATGAATTGGCTTATGATTCAGCTGTCAGCCCAGTGGAGGGCCAGCACCCAGGAATGCAGAGGGACAAAGGTATCCACATTGCTAGACGCGGGATAATGTGTGCTGCCGGCATTATTGGGCACTCTAATATTGTTTTATGTGTGAGCTTATGCTAAGCTTTGCAGTGGATTCAAAGCTGCGATGGGAGCTTTCAAGCAGCTAGATGATTAATTGTTGGATATTTACAGCAGAAATGGAGTAAAGGCAGATGCAGAGCTGCAGGAGAAAGTGATGCATTTGTGATATCTTCCTGATTTAATTTAATGTGCTCTTATGGTAGGATTGCTTTATGTTACAGGTAATCAGGGTAAATGTGGTCCTTGTTAGGCTACATTTGAGCAGGACTGTAGTCTGAGCTGGTCAGTATAGATTGTATTGTGAACAGTTGTTTTCTAATTGGCTGACCCTGTGTTTGCAGTAGAATCGAAGCCAGAAGACCACTCTGGAGCAACAAGCCCCTGTGCTTCAACCATCGGAAAGAAAGAAGCTGAAAGCAGGGTGGAGGATAGCAGCCTCTCGCCTGACCAGTTGGTACCAGACTCTATAGCACGACCGGTAACTGGCAGCATCTGCATGCCTGCAGCTTCTTGAATCACTATGGGTTTAATTGACAGATTCGGGATGAATTCATTTTTATTTCAACCAACAGGATGAAGTCAGGAATGTCTCTGATGGAAGATTACTCAAGGTGTCTTTGCCACCTGAGAACTGTGAGTAGTAGTTTCATCGTTTGCTGCATGTGTTTTTAATAGAAGAGGATGATCCCTAAACTGCTCTCTTACTTGGAAAGTGATTTCATCATAAATATGGTCACATTTTTTTATTTAACTTATAATAGTCTGCATAAAATAGCCGTCTCTGGTTGTCATCTGGCTTTTGTTTGCCTGAAGGCTTGCTCTCAAGATTTTTTGAGCTTGTCCTGCTACCTTCTGTCCAGATGGTTTCTATTTAGACTAAGTTATTTTTCTCTTCTCTACTATTTCTGTACTGCAAAGTGCATAGCTATTTAGATTTTTTTGGTAAAGGAATGTTGTCTGTTTATCATTCAAAGCCAGTGAGTCTTTTTACTAGTGTTGTTTGGAACATTTGTGCAAGAAGGACATAGTAGAAATACAAAACACCCAATCCGTTTTGCCACGCCAGACACCATACCTCTGTGTACTATACTTCTGGTGGCCCTGGGTGCTCTCTGCCCAGGAGGAACATCCCTCTGACAGGTGCTTATGTCCCTGTCATGTGTTTCATGCCTGCCAAACAGCATGCTAGTTTTGTTTGAATACGGACAAGTCTAGTTAGAGGCTGCATCATTCACCGAGCACTCTCTGTACTGAACCGTGAACCATCTCTAATAGGAAAAAACAAATCACACCATGACAGCAAAGTCCTCTGTGCAGAAAACTGGATACAAGAAAAATGTTTCATCACACAAATAACTATGTTTACAAATTGTAAAGTTTATGACTTCTGGAAAATATTCATATCTTATCAAAATGCTTTGTATTCAGGTGACTAAACAGGCAAATATATGCATAAAAAATTACCAAGCAGTTATTATTTCTTAGAATAATGAAGCTTGTTTTTTTTCACAGGTACATTTAAGAAGATCAATACACCCTTCACAGCAGCTGAAGGCGGTCTTCTTAATGGCAGTGCAGGTGATGAAGTGTGAGTACCTTGCTGTTAATCTAAATCTTTAGATACATTATTCAGTGTCTCAGTATAAGCTGGCTTCCTATACAGCCTCTAATTGTCTGGAAAAGTATGGAATTCACTTTTAGTATTTTCCACGCTTGGATAAGTAGGGAAAATAATAGCAGAATATAGAAAGGCTTTTGTGTTGCACTATTTCCTCTTCTGACATTTAAAAGATTAAACCTACATTTCCAAAAATAAGTTGCTCAAACATGGAGAGTGGGTTTTAACCATACGGTGCCTTGGAAAGGTATTCATTCTCCTTAGGCTTTTCCACATTTGTTACTACCAAAAACATCGAAGAGTTTTTGTAACCAAGTATTGCATAGTTGTTAAGTGGAATGAAATGGTTCATGTATAACCACAGTTACAAAAAAAAAGTCCTAAAGTTTGACATGTATTGTTATTCAGCCCTATGAGTCAGTGCTTTGTAAAACTACTTTTCACTGCAATTATAGCTGCAAGTCTTCTAGGGTGTGTCTCTACCAGCTTTGCACATCTAGAGACTGAAAGTTTTGCCTGTTCTTGTTCATAAAATAGCTTCAGATTAGTTGGAGAGTGTGTGGGATCGTCAAATCTAACCACAGATACTCTATGGGATTTAGGTGAAGACTTTGATAAGGCAATTCTAGCAACAAGAATATGCTTTGATCTCAATAGTACCATAGCTGTTTTGGCTGTAAGGTTGTTCTCCTGCAGGACGGTGAACCTCCACTTCAGTATCTATTGTTTTTCAGCTTCTTAACAGGTTTTCCCATATATTTGCCCTGTATTTATCTCCTTTCCTCTTCCCATACACTTTGACCAGCTTCCCTGTTTTTGGTAAAGACATACACCCCACAGCATGATGCTGCCACCACCATAGGATGGTGTGTTTAGACAAATGTGCGGTGTTGGTTTTCCATCACACTTAACATTTTGCATGTGTGCCAAAAAGTTGATGTTTGGTCTCACCTGACTGGTGCCTGTTCTTCCACATGTTTCTGTATCATCTCTACATGGCTTGTGGTGCAAACCAGACGTCATACGAGGTCTTTTTTTCAACAGTGGTTTTCTTCCTGCCACTCTACTGTAAAGGCCACATTTGTTGAGTGCACAAATATTAATTGTCATGTGAACAGATTCTCCCACCTAAGCTGTGGATCTTTGCAGATCCTCCTGAGGTAACATGGGCCTCTTTGGTGCTATTTTCAGTTGGATTGAACAGAGCTCCATGAGATCTCCAAATCTTTGGATTTTGCTTTATTACCCAACCCTGGTGTGAAGTTCTTCACAGCTCTATCCCTGATGCATGTGCTGTGTTCCTTGGTTTTCATGATGCTGTTTGTTCTCTAATGTTCTCTAATAAACCTTTGAGGCCTTCACAGAGCAGTATGTATAAACATATTAAATTACACACAGGTAATCTCATTTACTAATTACGGCACACATTCTGGGGCAATGAGCAGCACAGGAGTTTGTTTGGGGATATAAGCAGAAAAGGATACTAAATGCAAATGCATGCCACAGTTTTTACAGTTTTTAATTAGTGAAAAAATGGAAAACCATGTATTATTTTCCTTACATATATCCCAGTTATGTACTAATTTGTGTTGCTCTATTACATGAATTCCAAACAAAACATGATACGATAGCTTGTACTGGTATTGTGGCAAAATGTTGAAAAGTTGAAGAAGTATGAATACTTTTGTTAAGCTCTGTATTAGAAAAATGGGAAAAGTAACCATAATCTTACGTTTTGCTTTATCTGACATACAGGGCTTTGAGTTTAAAGCTTTAGCCATCACCGTTTTGGTATTTTAGTTACCACCTGAGAACCTGAGGACATATACAAGCTTATCCAGCTTTGCAGGTGTCATGAGTGGCTGTGCCTCATGTTGTAAAGCTAGTTTCCCAGTAATGGGGACACAGTTTTCCACACAGCCCCTTTCATGTGTTAATGTGTCTTTTGACAAGACATTGAACCCCAGGTTACTCCCACTGACATCACCTTACATAGAAGCTTTGTGTTAATGAGAAACAAGCCCCTAAAGACCCATTGTTTTCAGTACACCTGCAACTCTGGGTTTTGACAGATTCTTCAGACTTTCAGGGTTTTTTTTCATAACTTTAAATAATTAGTCATCTGCACAAACAAAGAAAAAAACCTTGAAAATGCAGCTCAAAGTGACGCATTACCTTATGAAGAGAGATTTGTTTGAAACTTTGGTTCTAACTCTTTGTGTACCATCTCTCTCCAGCTCAGTGAAGATGGAAAAGATGAACCATAACTTGTTGCAGTGGACCGTGGCAGATGTGGCCAGTTACTTTTCAGCAGCAGGATTTCCAGAGCAGGCTGTGGCTTTTCGAACACAGGTTAGTTCAGTTCAGTGCTCTTTAGACATTCCAAAGCCAAATTAACTTCCCATCATCTGGTACAATTGAGGAAGACTATTTTAATGCACCGAGCTTCTCATCAACTGCTACAGTAAATAATTTTCTCCCCTCAACAGGAAATTGATGGGAAGTCTCTTCTCCTGATGCAGCGCAGTGATGTCCTGACGGGCTTGTCTATCCGACTCGGCCCTGCCCTCAAAATCTACGAGCGTCACGTTAAAGTGCTGCAAAGGACCCACTTCCTTGAATGTGAAGATATCTGAAGGGATGATCGGCAATGCTGTACGAATTCAAACATGCATGCAGCCCCTCTACCATCTGGATCCTTCCACCCACCTTCATATATATACATATACTTAGAGGGTGCGTGGAGTGGGAAAGGCTGTGGTGGAATTCGCCTTCACTGTGAGATCGACCAGAAACTGATGGACAGTCATCCTACCTCTCATTGTGGTCTTTGATTTTTCAAATGGTTTTTATTTGACCCCTGTGGCCCCTTTGCAGAGAAAAAAGACAGCGGCAGGCAAAATCTGTTCAAGTGGAGCAGCGCTGACCTTTCTGCAAAAGTAAAACTTTGGGTGGTGAAGTCAGTAAACAGAGCTGAGCCCTGCAAGTGGACCACTATGGACACGACTGACTAGTAGGACATTGTAGTCACGGGTTGGGGTGTCGTCCCGTCAACTCTCTGAAAGATTTAAAACTGAAGGTCTCAAAGAACATTAAGCGCATCAACTGTGCTTCCTTTTTTGCTATATGATGAGATTTAAGCGTCAAAGTTGATGTATCTGCGTCAAAATGTAGTCTCATTCCTGACCTATCATTCCACCGGTAGGTGCTCCTGTGGATTATGGCCTCGGTGTCTTTGCTACACTGAGATATAACCCTTGATGTGTTTTTCTATCCATCTGTGCAGTCTTACTTCTAAATGATTGTGGTCCAACAATACAGTTTCATTTGGGAAACAATTCCCAGAAAATGTGCAGCCCAATCAAATGTGTTCTTACATATAAGCAAAATAAAGTAATATTGTTGCAAGGAATGCTACCCTTGCTGGAAATTCAGTTTGAAATTCAATACAGCTGCAAAGCGACTGTTTACGGATAACTTTATTAAATGCAATATTTTATGTTGATTGTTTACAATTGCTCTGTTCTGGCGTTGTGTTTTGATTGCCAGTTGAACTGTGTTACATTCCATATTATGTAGTCTTCATCTCAAGTGTACCCTCTCCCCTTTTTATCTGTAATATGAACAATTCTTCCAGAGTTGGAAAATAAAGCTCATCTCTCTCAGTTAGTTGTTTTTGGATTTTTATTGACTTAAAATCTCTCTCAGAAAAAAAAGCAGAATTCCATTGCACCAATGTTTTGTAAACAAACCTTTTACTGAGAAATATATTTCTTATCATGTTTCTTCCAACAATCTTGTAATGCTCACATCAGGATGATATCTGCTTAACACCATTAGTCGTATGACAGCAGCGTTAACAGCTCCAGGCTGTCCTTGGTTAAACCAAATAAGACACTTAATTTCCCACCTTAGAAGTAAGTGTCCGATTACACTAACGTATATATAGATATATCTTTGGAGCAATATTTATTGGATATCTTAAAACTTAAGTAGCAAAATACAAAATGACACATTTCACTAAATTACACACATTATAGTAAGACTATAGCAAGTTACTGTCGTTATTTGCCTGTAGCAGTCCAACAGTCAGACAAAAATGTTTAAAATATATTTACAAGTGCATCTCAATAAATTAGAATATCATCGAACAGTTAATTAAAAGTTTGGGTAAACCCTTCTCATTTAGTGTTTTGCAAGATAATTGAAAAAGTAGCTGACTGTTCACAGATTGCTGTATCCAAGCATATGATTAGAAAGTTGGGTGGAAGGAAAAAGTGTGGTGGCAAAAGGTGCCCAAGGAACAGTATTAACAACATCTTTGAGAGGTCAAACTCTGGGCCATTTAAGAGTATGGGGGAGATTTACAAGGTGTGGGCTGCAGCTGGAGTCAAAGCTGCCAGAACCGCCACACACAGACGTATATGGGACATGGGCCACTCCTGAACCAGAAGCAATCTCAGTAGCGTCTTACTTGGGGTAAGGAGGAAAAGGACTGGTCAGTAGCTCAGTCATCCAAAGTCCTATATTTAGATGAAAGTAACTTTTGCATTTCATTTGGAAATCAAGGGTCCCAGAGTTTAGAGGAAGAGTGGAGATGTACAGAATCCAAGCTGCTTGAGGTCCACTTTGCAATTTCTACAGTCGGTGATGATTTGTCATCTGCTGGTGTTGGTCCACTGTTTTTCAAACAGTCCAAAGTCATCACAGCATGAAATGAAATATTACATGAGTTTCAGTATTTAAATTGAATTACTGAAATACATGAGGACTTTGATGGTATTCTATTTCATGGAGATGCACCTGTAGCCTCAGCACACATGGATGTGAGCAGGAATGACTGTTCTCCTTTCCAGACTCTGCTACAGGATGAAGGGCAGTATGGATGAACGGAGGGTGGGATAATCTCTGAATTCCTTTAAGTAGCTGCGATGTTTGCCTTTAGCCCACACAGCCATCTGGACGAAGGCCACAAGGGTGAAGAAAGCCACAGGCACACACTGTGTCATCACCGTGAAGCCAATCCAGGAGCCCAGCTGTGGGCAAGACGTTCAACCACAAAAAGGCTCATTACTTACAGTGCATGATATGCACTTTACCAGTAGGTGGCAGCAAAAGCGCAGATTAGCTTGTTTGCAAATTTTTAAAGCACATTTAAACCTTACATCATTTCGAATTATTCCTTTTATTATTAAAATGTGCAAATTACCAGATTTTAAATCTTAATAAAAAAGTATTTGGTGAGCAGCAAATTGTTCTTAAAATGGTTTACCACGTCTTTAAATTCAACTACATTTTGAAGCTTTCCCCTATAATTTAGATACTAATTAGAAATATATTTACTATGCTTATTTTTTAAAGAAACAATGTAGAAATATAGATACATGCAGATCCTTACCTCATATGTGTAGTTTGGACAGGAGACTAGCCAAAATATCCACGTGAAGGGATTTTTTGTTGGGTAAGGTATTTTCTTGACTTTTGAACCTGAAATAATAAGTAAAACCTTTAATTAATTTGAAAAAAACAGAAGTAATAGAATAGAAAAAGGGGTTATTCAGAAATATATTACCTTGAAACAAAATACTCACCTGATGATTTGAGGTTACGCAGTGCAATGTGGATTGAAAAATTTCCTACTTGGCAGAACTTTTGGAATAAAAGAATCCAACAATAAGAATAAAATAAAGCTTCAGTTCAGTTGGTTTCAGATTTTTAAGATGTAAAATGTAAAACCTACCAAGAAAATGTAAAGCCCGGTGTTCACCTGTTGCAGCCCGTAATCTGGAAGTGTTTTAAAGAGAAATGACAGAAGATATCAACTCTACTTAATGTGGAAAAGTGAGTATTGCAGTAGTCAGCTCTTACAGGGCGGAGTGTAGAGAGGATGGTTGATGTAATATGCCATCCAGGCTGCAGTGCACCAGTAATAGCCACAGTTCTGGAAGAGAAAGTCAACTTTATTTATAGAGCACATTTAAAAAAAAAAGACATCAATGGCAGGTCATAAACCCAAGAATATAACAGAAATTAAATATATTCAAATAAAATACACAAGTCTAGCTAAAATTAGGAAAAATGGATGGTAAGTGTTCCAGAGAGCAGGATCATAATGACTGAAAGAACCATAAGCTGAGTTGATTTCAGGTATGAGGCGAAGTCCTTTACCTGAATGCCATAAAGGTCAGTGATATGTGCTGCATGTGCTTCTAAAAACTGAGATCACAATCTAAAGTCATGCATAGCTTTTTGATATGCTCACAAGGTCCGTCCAGCAGCGGACTTAACAAAGGGTAAACAAGATGTTTCAGGTTATAAGAACCTAAAAGAAGAATCTCTGTTTTGTCTTAATTCAGCTCTGGGAAGTTACAGGATGACCAGCATTTGAGATCAGAAAACTGGTAAGGTTATTCAAAATGTTGTACGCAGAAACAGGCATGTATAACTGTGTATAATGAAGAAAACATACTGCACTGTCAAGCCAAGTGGGAGCAAAATGGAGGACCAGTTAATTGATCCTTGAGGAACTGCATAAGCAATACCTAATTTATTAGATTCAAAATTACCAGAAGAATCTGAAACATTTCTAAAGGTAAGACCAGAAGACAGCCACTGAAGAACAGTGTCTTTTAATACTAAACACAGACATAAAAATGTAATAATCTGAATAAAACTGTGTTTTTATCATAGAGCTGGTTTACTCGGTGGCTGTTTTAGAACAGTCACACATTTCTGACTGGGTAACTGCTTGATCCCCACATTGATACTAAAAAAAATGCAAAAAAAAATGGTCTGAAACACCAGACTTAAGGATGCAGTCAGAAGTAATATCAAGGCTTACAGAAATGATCAAATTTAAAATGTAACTCTGGTTGTAGGAAAGCAGGACAAAAACAAGTAAAAACAATCAAGCTTCCAGCAGGGTAGAGCAAAAAACAGCTGTGAAGTCACCTTAAATATGTTTCTGAGAGGCATGGTCCCATGGGAGATACGATGAACAAACAGCGTCTCCAAAATCCTCTTGATGTAGTGAAAGGAGTGACACATGCAGGCCAAGCTGCAACAGAACACACACACACACACACACACACATTATACACAGATGCATGTTTAGTCATGATTTTCACATTTCAATGATCCAGTCTATTACACTGGCATCTGAGTCAGTGCTTGTCATGTTTGTGCAGTGTTTAAGAACCTATAAGACAAGAAACTTACTGTACAACCCAGTGCTTGCTGCTGGTGAAGTCATATTTTGGAGAGTAAATGAAGGGAAGGCGGAAGTAGAACATTAAGTAAAGAAGCAGCGGCCCAACACATTCTGCTAAAAACACCTGAAATCAGAAAATAGGAGATACACTTTATTTTCTGCTACTTGTAGAGATGGATGTTAAAATGTGCAAAGGGTTAGACAAAAAGCATAAAAGACAATAAATTACAGCCACATTATCACATGGTGCTAATGGAAAAAATGTGTAGATACTGACAAAATAAATGATATGTTTTCGCAAGAGCATAATCTAACAAAAAAAAACATTCGAAAAAAACAAACCCTAAATTTTAGCACATTTGTTCAGAGGCGCAAAAAGCCCCTGCTAGGAAATGCTTGTTTTTAACTAAATCCGTGGATTTACAATTTTAGTTAGGAATAACAGGAAAAAAAATCTGTCCTATCATCAAAAACCTAAGTTGCAGTTTGCTAAATGCTACAAGGACTTCAACTGGACCAATTTTTAAGTCAGATGAGAGTAAGATGGAGATTCAGTCATACACAATCCATTGGGTTTGGAGCAAAAAAGGGATGAATATGTGAAATAGCACCATTTTCCCACTGTTAAAAATGGTAGAGAATCTGTGATGCTGTGGGCCTGTTTCTCTTCCAAAGGCACTGGGAGTCTTGTTGAGTCAACTAAATCAAATCAAGACTGTTTGAAATCAAATCAAGACTTTTTGAAATAGCAGGACTTGTAAATACAAAATACTGTGAACTCTAAAACTAAAATGAAAATAAGTCATTTTAGGATATTTTTAAAGGAAAAGGGTCCAAAACCTCAGACAGAATCAACACAATGGTTCACTGGATACAAAATTCAACCTCGTTTCATAGACATCTCTGTCCCCAAACTCCTACAGAAAACCTACATGGCACTGAATAAAACCTATCTTCCAGTAAAATTTAAATATTGGATATCTGAAGGGAACGTTGGCAGTGTAAAATATCTGCTAAAAGAAGATCTAACATGTAACTGACACCAGTAAAGGCCCTGGCTTCTCCAACAGCTCATTTTACCTTGGCACCTCAGTGCAAGAACAGTTGCCCTACTTTCTCTGAGCCATGACATTTAATGCAAAATTATACATCTATAAAGCAAACCACACAACTTGTAACACTTGTACGATCAAGTGGAGCATCTCAACTGACAGTGAAACAGATTCCTGAGTCAGCACCTCCAGGAAAGCCTCGGCTCAGGTTGCCTGACATGTAGCTCCTGGTGGTCTCTGCTGGGACACGTCATGGTTCTCCACCCACACTGTCACCTATGAAGGTGCCGGGAGGCTGTGTTCGCGTGAGGATGCTGGATGGATGGGCGGTATGGATGATTGTGAATAATGAGGCACAGTAAAAGACAAGTGAGAGGTCATAGGGATAAACACCTTCGGCAGAAATGGGGCCATGGGATTATATGTCCTGCTGGAGAGGACACACAGTGCAGGAGGTGGGGGTGGAGTGAACGACAGCAAATCACCCCTATCTGTCACTGCAGACTGATATTTATGTTCAGGAGGCACTGAGGGTGTTGGATTATATTTAAAACACATGAATATTAGAGGACTACCGAAGCGGTTCAGACGCTTTAGAAAATTAGGTGAAAATCTGTCTATTTAGGGTTTAGACCTTTAGATATGTGTGAGAGCTTAACAGGTAGACATCAACTTGAAAAAAGCTATAAATTATTTAATTTTAAATATTTTTTTGAATCATTAATTGAGTATCAGATATGAAGATCTTGAAAAATGGAAAACCAAAGTAATCCATCAAATTAAGTGAAGAGGAAATCTTTCAGTCAAAAGTTAAAATTTTTAACCACATGGCTTAACATAGGGTGGCTAAATTGAATATTTTCCCACTAAATGGGCAAAAACATTGAGTGTTACTGTGTGGACTCACTGTTCCCCATGTGAGCTGGGGTCCCAGGTCACTGAAATAAAAGCTGGCTGTGGTTCCCACAGGTAGTGTTTGGAGGACTTCCTCATCCCTGAGAATCTTGGCCTCTAAAAAAAACATGACAATCAGACAATGTCTCATTATACTATGCCAAAATTATCCAACTAGTGGGTCTGAATAAATGAGAGAGAAGATGAGATGCATGCAGATGTACTTGGATCCAAACGCAGAGACTGCCTGGCTGGTTGCCACTTTGGATCTGAGAAAAAGATACAGCGGGAGCTTCACTCTTGGCCTTCTAAATATTAAATAGATTTATTATCCAAAACCACAATTTCTATAACCAAGATTGTCTGAATAATAAACTTACATGATTTGTGAAACAAGGCTTTAATATCCAAAACGGTGGCAGTTGGCTCCACCTAGAACCAAATTGTGGAGATAAAGCATATTCATATTAAATTTCTGCCTGACCATGCATTTACAACATATTTATTTCTGTGGGATTTTGTTTTCAGTACGCCACTGCATGTTTATGCAGCAGCTTATCATGTCCATCTATCTCCGTGACATGTGGCACTGGCTTGTAGCTGGAACAAATCCTTCTTCAGGGATAAAAAGGGAATTCTCACCTCCTGAATGCAACGCTCGCTCAATAGACACGTAACTGATAATGACACGGTCAGGTAATGAGTGGATTATTGGGGATTTATTTGTAAAATGACACATGTGCTCAAACTTTGTCATTTTTATTCAAAGTTTTGACTTAAAAAAGATTACCACTATCCTTATCTACAGCACAAAAACATGACACTCACCTTGTCCAACAACAGCAGCTTCTCCTTAGTCTTCAAGTCCAAGATCTCCACCTCAAAGTAAACTATCCTTTTAGCCTTCTTGGGTGCTTTTGGCTTTGGCTTTGGTGTAGGCTTCTTTTCAGCTTCTGCTCCATTTTGGCTCTTTGCCTCCAAGGCTAGAATATCCATGACACTGTTTGATCCAAAACTTCAAAAGTCCGGTGAAGTAATCTGTGGTGTCCCAGTTGGTATGAGTAGAATCTCCCAGCAGACACCTACTGAGCTACAGGTACAGTTTGGCTCCAAAAACCTTTGGATACAAACTAAAGATATCTCAAAGCTGAGAAGACAGACGATTGGACGAAAAAAGTCTTATCCAGAGATGGAGGGGTATATATGTGTGCGAATGGAGTTCAGTAGAAAGGAAAAGGAGTTTAAGTCAAAGGAGAGGTGGTCTGAGACCATGAAGCAGCCTCATGGACATCTGCAGCCCTCCTTGCAATCAACAAAGTGCACTGAAGACGAAACTGGAGAACACCAAGACATAATCCGTAGTTCACCATTTGCGAGGCTAAATATAAGTCGCCTGATTCGCTCAGCACCAGCTTGGTAACCTCATGAAGCTTCATGCAGCTCTACCCAGGGATACATGCCAACATGCCTTCATCAGACCTGTAAAACACGTATCCTGTCTGTTTTCCTGCACACTCGGTTGCACAATCACAGTCTCTACTAAAAGGCTAATCCATCAGGTAAAAAAAAATAAAAATCTCCACATGCCAACATATGGCGTGTAACCCCCCAACCTGAGACCACCTGCGGAGCTGGTATTCTCTTCTTCTTCAAATGCAACATGTTCATCTCAGGACCTCTGTGTTAAATCATCTCTGAAAGCTTTGTGGTGGGAGGAGAGTGGAGAAAATGCTGATTGGGAGGAGATCCGAGATACCTTTCATCACACAGGGTCAGGGCACCAGCTCACATAGCCAGCTGCATATCTGTATTCTTCGCTCTATTTATAACAGGTTCGAGCCGTTCAACCAGGCAGTAAACAGCTGTAGCATGGGTTCACGTTGAGTCTCTGATTAGAAACATTCCTGTGTCACTCTTAATGATGAGGAAACGCATAAAGGAATGATAAATCTAAATGTCAGATTAAGGTGATTCATTTTAGTGCATTGATTTAAAAAGTAGCATAAAAACAGAGAACATAATGAGAGCACTCTTCTTGCAGCAATCACAATAAAGCTAAACCTACTTGATGCAAGCTAATTTTTATAATTATTGTGTAATTATTTTTTGGTTGGTATCCCAATAATATTAATTGTCATATGTAATATTGTGTGTCTCAAGCATTTTTTTAGAATTGCTAATAGAAAGTTGAAAATGCAGAGCACTAGATACAGGACCTTTTTTTGGTTGAAAAAATTCTTGACTATGTTACTTTTTAAAAAACGTTTTTGCTTTCAGTGTTCAGGCAAAAAAGAGCCTTAGGTTGTTTTCAAAATAAAAGTAACCCTGAATGTCTACTACAAGTTAAAGCAAAATAAAAGCAGTTGTCAGAGTCCTCGTTAGACAGGAATCTGAAATCCGGCAATGTTTTTTTAAAGACATTAGTAAGCTAATCCTTTTTTAGACTTTATGTGGTTCTACGTTTCTGGCATGCACTACAGCACAGCTGAGTGCAGTTGGGTACCGAGGAAGGAAAATGGAACCAAAAACAATGCATATTGGTATTTCTGCATTAAGCTAAATAAAATGGTCCATCCACTCCCTGATATTATGGGTACACTCACTGAGGGACTTTAAGGGGCAGTAGTTGTGGTGACACATAACAATGTGAAGTTGTTTGATGTCAGGGTTGTTGAAGCTGTTGTAAGGCTCTATCTAGTTTTACTGAAACATACAGTTATTACACTAATTGAGGCCTGTTAGAGGTGTTGGCTTTATTGCAGTTTCCCTGAGCATTGCATAGTTTGATCATGGGGTGAAACTGCTGGGAGATCCACTCCAGGGAACACCAACATCTGTCTTAAATGTTTTGCATAATCACTGTGGAATGATGTCCCTCAGATTGTTTGGAAAGTGCCTGACAACCCTTTCCAGATTGATGGGCAGTGACATTTGCTTCAGTAAGGTCATTGGTGACATATTTTGTTCTTGGCATTGTGTTAACGCTCACCCCAGATGGATGATCCAGACCACCAAGCTGCCAACACTCCTGTTCGAGGTGGTCACGCTTCCTTATATTCAATCTAACAAATGCATTTGGTTGGCAGCACTGGCAAATACTTTCCCTCTTGAATTCTATGAAAGCAGCAAGGATGTAGTTTCTTTTTTTTTTACATTTAGCTTCAACTTCTTCCATTTGGGTTCACCTTTGTTTTATAAATCATAACAGTGGGTAATCTGTGTTTTCATACATTTAAAAATACATTTCAATGTTAGAGTTCAAATAAATGCTGAATTGAAAGCAATTGAGCTTCCTTTTTTCTACTTCTGTGAGGTCTTTTGTTCTCTGGATCATTGTCCTGCTGCATAACCCATGTGCACTTGAGCTTTAGGCCACAAACTGATGGCCTGACACTCTCCTTCAGGATTTGTTGGTTTTCAATTATAGGACGTTTTTCAAATTTCGAAGAAGTAAAGCAGTCCCAGACCATCACACCCTCACCACCATGTTTGACTGTAGATATGAGGTTCTTTGTTCTGAAATGTTTTGTTAGCTTGATGCCAGATTTAACAAGAGATACACCTTCTAAGAATTCCACTTTAACATTATCACCACTTTTCCCAAAAGTCTTCGGGTCATCAAGAGTTTTTGGCAGATGTGAGAAAGGCCATTCTGTTAGCCTTAACTGAGGTGAGTGAGGTGATGCTTTAGATGTTGTTATGGCTTCTTTTGTGACCTCCTGGATGACTCCTTGATTGCTCTTGAAGTGTTTTTGGTACGCCGGCCCTCCTGGAAAGGTTTACCACTGTTCCTTGTTTTCTCAACTTGTAGAGGATGGTTCTCAGTGCCAAGGCGTTGAAAATTATTTAGTAACCTTTCACTGATAGATGTGGATGGCATTTGTTCTTAAATGTCTTTAGATCGTAGGATGCTATGTTGCTTTTTGAGATCTTTAAGCCTTTATATTGTGAGATAGGTTCTCTTTAAGTGATTTCTTGATTCTAAAGATTTGGCAGTAAACGGACCTTGGTGCTGCTTGTAAAAATTAACTCTGCTTTCAAAAAACTTGGTTAATCACAGTCAATTAATGATTTAACAAGGGGGCGATTATTTTTTTCACATAGGGACAGGTTTGTTTTGAATTGAATGTTATACTTTATATTTACTCGAGCTATCTTTGTCCGATAATATATTTGAGGATCTGAAACATTTAAATGTTACACAAAAGATAAAACCAAAGAAATATGTAGAGAAAAAGATGTTTTTCAGTGCACTGCAAATCTAACCTTTAGGATATAATTTGACAGTTATATCGCTAAACGTTATTTTAGTGAAGGTTTCTTGGATGTTTTTTGAAGAAGAAATATTGGAAGTTACAACTCTTGCATTTGGGGAATAAATGTCTATAAATCAAATAAAATAAAATGAATTTATATAGCACATATAAAAACAACTGAGGTTTGCCAAAGTTCTGCACACCAAAACAACAAAGTACAGCAATAGTTCAAAGTAAAAAAATAATATATATATATATATATTACAAAACAAAACTGAAAGTCACCCCTGTTTTTAAAGCCAGTGAATAGAAGTGCGTTTTAAAAAGAGACTTGGAAACAACAAGACAGATAAGAAGGGGGAGCTGGTTCCACAGTTTAGGAGCTACAACATAAAAAAGGCCCGTGTAATTATAACATGACTTTCCCCACTGAGCAACAAGAAAGAATATTTTTAGTTATGCAAACCGGGTTGATTTATTTTGAAGGGCATAAAAGCGGAACCCCTCCTCTTCAGCGGACACAGCAAGTATTTTCTGAATTTATAAAGACAAAACAAGATATGGTTTCATCACTATATTTTCAATGTATAAAATACTAGTTTAATTGATGGGAGTTCGTCTGGTTGTTCGGTTCGGTTTAGAAATACCGAAGTTCACTGACGCACCTTTAAGTAGGTCAGGTGAAACCGGAAGTTGTACGGAGGGAATCCTCTCGACCTACATTCGTCAGCTTCTTCCAGAAGTTTCTGCGCCCCTGCTTCCCTCCAGCATAGCGGCAACTCATCACTAAGTACACTTTGTTCTTTACTCTTTTAATTTAAAAAATCAAACCAAACAAACAGAACCCTTTTCCACGGCTTTAGCGCTCATAGCAGAAAGTTTTCCTCGGACCGTCACGGCCGCCTTGGCAGTTTTTGTCCGCGGAGGTGACACCAGCTGCGGCGTGGGCAATGCAAGTTGAGGCGCACAACATGCCAACCTGGACGTCCGCGCTGACCGTACTTTCATAACAGAGGTCGGGAAAGCGGACCTGACCGGTCATTGTGATGGGTAAAGATTATTACAATTTGCTGGGAATAGCCAGAGGTGCTTCCGACGACGAGATCAAAAAGGCGTACAGAAAACAGGCTCTGCGCTTCCATCCGGACAAAAACAAGTCACCCGGAGCTGAAGACAAATTCAAGGAGGTCGCCGAAGCTTATGATGTCCTCAGTGACACCAAGAAAAGAGACATTTACGATCGCTATGGAGAAGAAGGTACCCAAACACTGTAACACAAGTTGCAAGCTGCTTTCTCGTTTGCACCATATGCGACCATATTCTCATCATCAGATATTTTAGTTAATATATTGAATACATGCATATTTGCAATCGGTGCAATATTTGCAGTAGAGATGAGATTTCCGGCGTGTTTCTGCGTCAGCTGTCAGCCTGTAAAGGTTTGTGCACAATGGATGCAGCTGGAGATCCTGCTGGAAACAGCGGGCTCTGTCCTCTTCTGTCATTCTGCTGTCTCAGATTACAGTTCTGCTTCAACAAGTACAAAATACACGGATTTATATATTAAGGCTTGTTTTGTGGTGTTAATGCAGAGTGGAGCATGCTCAGATGTCATGTTTATGTGGGATAAACCCGGAGCTGGTCGCATGTATAAGCGACCTTAGTGGCGCGGGTTATATAACCCTGGGACGCCGTTGCTTCTGTACACCAGAAGCAGAGATATCTGTCATTAAAAGCGCTCTGGAAAAGTATTTACACCCCTCAGTTTCTGCTTTTTTGTCACACTTACACGTTTTTAGATCATAAAACAAATTTTAGCATCAAGAGTAACCGGAGTGAATGAGGATGATGATTTCATTTATGGGCATTGAGGAATCGCCCCACCGCCTGCTTAAATCATGATTTCATTTTGGTTAACCACATTTTTTAGAGAGCTGAGTTCAATGTCACTAACCACACCCAGTTCTGGTTACTGTCAGGGTTGTAGAATCAAGTAATCCCTTAAATAGAACCTTACCGACAGCATGATGTAGCCTAAAAGATCTCAAAAAGCAACAAATCATGTCTCTACCTGAAGAAATACAAGTAGAAATGAGAAGTTCCTGACATCTCAAAGGCTTTATGACTCCAGTGAACCACAGTGAACCACCTATTATCTAAATATGGAGAAAACATGGAACATATTTTACATAGTTTGCAGAATAACATTACAGCAAATATTTACGAATTAACAGTAGTTTCCTGTAAGAACAACTCATTTGACTTGGCCCCACCTTCTGAAATCTGTCCAAACTGAATTCCACACCAAATGAACAAGTCAGACAATACGTGGGTAGATGGTCATTATAAAATGTACATTACTGTTGCTGTGGTAACGGGGGTGATGGGCTTAAATGGGAGCCAAATCAAATTCTGCCCAACATCCCATAAAATTTTGGGCAGACTTTGGTCAATGCTTTCATTTTCATGTAAGTAGCTGCCGAATGTTTCTTTTAAAGCTAAAGTACTGCTCTAAAGTCTTGATCCAACCCTCATTTGAAAACATTTTTTACTCAATAGTTTCTTTGTTTGTCAAAATGTTTAAAGAAGAGGTTTAAATTGCTTTTAGGAAACCTGGAGAAAACTATCCAAGTAGTAAAATGAGAGCTGCATGAAGGCCTTTAAATTATTATAAGGCAGAATCATTTTTCATCATTTGTTCTTCCCATTGATGCTAAAGGTTCAACATGATCTTTGTTGCCTTCTTGCTGAACAGGATTAAAGGGTTCGGGTGACGGCAGGGAACACTGCGGCCCCACTTTCAACTACACCTTCAACGGAGACCCTCATGCCATATTTGCAGAGTTCTTTGGCGGCCGCAGCCCTTTCGATCACTTCTTCCCATCGTCCTTCGACGGCGACATTGACGATCCCTTCTCGCCGTTCGGCGTTGGAGGAATCGGCGGGTTTCACAGGTCCTTTAAAGTCCACCCAGGTGGCCTCCACAGGGCGCACGAGAAGAGGCAGGATCCGCCTGTGGTTCACGAGCTGAAGGTGAGCCTCGAGGAGGTTTTCACCGGGTGCATGAAAAAGATGAAGATTTCCCGCAAGAGACTGAACCCTGACGGCTGCACACTGCGCAAAGAGGACAAGATTTTAACAGTAAATATCAAACGTGGGTGGAAAGAGGGCACGAAAATCACTTTTCCCAGGGAGGGCGATGAAACCCCAACCAACATTCCTGCCGACGTGGTTTTTGTGGTCAAGGACAAACCCCACCCTGTGTTCAGGAGAGACGGATCGGATATAGTTTATCCTACAAAAATCTCACTTCGAGAGGTAAAAAAATCAGATGTCTTGGCGTCAACTTAAAAATAAAAGTCTTTCAAATGAATATAAATTGCTATTATTTGGTGTTTGTCTCCAGGCATTATGCGGATGCACAGTCAAGGCGCCCACTCTGGACGGCCGGACCATCACTGTTACTTCCAGGGAAGTAGTGAAACCCGGGATGAAGAAGCGCATCGCCGGAGAGGGGCTTCCTCTGTCCAAGTATCCCGAAAAAAGAGGCGACATGATCTTGGACTTCTCTGTTAAATTTCCCGACAAACTGGGCGAAACCACGCGAGATGCACTCGAGGAGATTCTCCCCATGTGACCGAAGTCCCTCCACCACATTTTAACCAGCTAACATTTCCAGTGGCGCCCTGCTGTTCAGCGTCATGTTGCGGCCTAAACGATTTAGGCTTGGGTTTTATTCCTGTTGGGTTTCAGAACCAAACCTGGTTTCATGTGAAGGAAGAAAAATCAACCATAGAAAAACAAGTTTGAAAAGTTTGCACGGCTAAGTGAATTTTGTGGCAGAGGATTTTGCTTCTGAGCAGACGTGTGTAGCGTGCAGCCAGCTACTTAACCAAACCTCAGGTGCACCGATGCATGCTCGAGCGTATTTCCTATTTTTGCGTTGTAATAAAAAGTTCAGCGACTCACACAACGTCGCCATTTGATTGTAATCCCGCGATGTCACAAACTGCAGAGGAAAATGCTCTGAACGTCTTCTGAAGGCTACAAATGTAACCCGTGCGAATGAATCTGAAGGGATGATTGCATGTAAAAGATCCCAGTTGATTGCAGGCAGATGCAGCAGTGCTCGTGTTGGTGGGGAGTAACAGATTCCTGCCTCGGAAGGAAATTTAGGAGAGAAAAATACATTTTGACCAGATCGATAAGTCTGATCATGAAAAGTTAAAGATATTTAAGCTGTTTAAACACATTACTCCTTATGCACATTGTTTGTGCCAAACAGCGGTCTCTGTGTAATTAAATTACATGTGCATCTACAGGTTTGAATCCTGCTGTCATATCTTAGTAGATGATTACTTTATTCATCCTGTTAAACAATATAAAACAAATTTATTACATGTGTTTTTTTTTCCTGTGAGAAACATTTGTGCTCTTGATCTGAAAAACTGCAGTATAATCATTTTTTGGTTTAATTCCTCTTCAACACACTGACTGCCTACTTCCTGGAACTGAGCCGTTCCTCAGGTCCGAGTGATCGCCGGGAGATTGTTGGACGTTTGAGCGGGAGAAAGATGACCGCGGTTACAGAGTCCGGGACATACTTCAGTGTTTATGTTACCTCCTGCTTTTTCTGCTTTTCCTGGAGTGTTAGGTTTTAGACACAGACAGATGATTTAGACTAAGAGATGTCTCATCTCTGTGGTGTTTTTTGTATGCAAAAAGCCTGTTTGTTTCTCTTAGGGGGAAATAAAGAGCATTAATATGTTGTTGATGCTGTGCATTCTGTGGCTGGGGGTTCAAAGTACTTTGGTTTTAACAAGAATGCTTTTATCGCAGGATATTTTTATCCTTTTTGATTTCACATTAAAGAAATTGAAAAGCACCTCTTGATGATGTTTTTTTTTTTTAGGATTGAATCCTACAGAGATGAAGGTTTGTTTCAGTGGATGGAGCCCCTTCATCTGATTATTTTGTTTCTTAATAACAGCACGACTAATACTTGTTTATTTGTGTGTTATAACATTTACAAAACATTTCTATGACAATTATTTAACTGTGAGCTACAGCATGGTTGAAACATACATAAAGAAATAAGACAAATGCATAAGAGCATTAGATTAAAAGTAGTATTACAAGTTCCCAGCATCCTTTTCCCAAAAATGTTAGTAAAAATAAATCACATTGGAGGGTTTTTACATGTTTTCTGAAAATAAAATTGTGATTAATGCTTCTCATTTCATAAAAAAACTGCAATGTTAGAAAACATGTCTGAACAAGTTGCAGTAGAAATGCAGGTGTAACTGTGTTGTTTAGAAAACCTTAAAAAAGTAAATTATTAGTTATTTAATTCAAAAAAGGAATCTTTTATAGATTAATTGAACCCATTGATATATTTAAAGTATTTGTGTTTAATTTGACCATTATGGCTTCTAGCTACTGAAATCTAATATCCAGTTTGTGTGGAAATTTAACTTACAAAAGACCAATAAAAATGTAAATTTTCAACAGAAATTTTATGTGATGGCCTGCATGGCCATGTGAAAGACAATCACTAAGGTACAAAAGGTCATTGCTAAAGAGGCTGGGTGTTGACAGTGTTGTGCCCAAGCATATTTATGGAAAGTTGAGTTAAAGGAAAAGGTGTGGTCGAAAAAGATATGGGAGAACCTCAATATTGTGGCAATAGCATTCTCAAGAGGAAGTACATAGAAACTAGACCTAACAATGAAAACAAGCTCAAGGCCACTGTCAAAGAAATCTGGGCCTCTCCAGTGCTACAGTGATGCAGGAATTAATGTAAAAGGAGCCCTGACCAAGTACTGAATTCACGCACTGTAGAGTACATGGACATACTTCTGGTAGAGACATATTTATGAGCTGAATTACTAAAATAACTTTGATGTTCTAATTTATTGAAATGCACCTGTATGTTTCATTCATGTTCTCTAAAGTACCTTCTATAAGTCTGTTGTGGAGAGTTTGATTTTGTCTGCCATCAAATGCTGGGGTAGCAGCATCAGAACCAGGGACTTTAAAAAGCTCAACAAGCTGATAAACAAGGCTGGCTCTGTTATGAATTCTTCATAAAATGAAGAACATTATGGAGAACCCTGATCATCCTCTTCACTGTCGTACAACAACAGAGTGTCTTCAGTCAGAGGCGTCTTCAGACCTGCTGTAAGACAGACCGCTACAGGATCCTTCCCGCCCACAGCCATCAGCATCTACAATGGCTCTTTGAAGAAACCTGCATAATATGAGCTACAACAACATTTAACTTCCCTTTGGGATTAATACATTTTTTTCTAATTAGATTGTTATCATCATTTTACTTGCACATCCAGCCAGAACAAAGAAGAGCTCAAACAACTGCTACAAAACAAAGGATAAACAACTTTCTTGAAAGTAAGTTAATATAGCTTGGGAATTAAATATCTATATAATAATAAATACATATAGAGATAAAAGAAACATTTTAAACTAATGAGCGGTCAGTAGTCAATGCTAGGGGAGGGACTCAGACTTTAGTGTGGCTGGTGGCGATTCCAGTTAGTAACCGCTAGAGGGCAGAAAAGAATTACATAGTGAAAGGAGAAATGTAACAGGATGTGTTTTAAAAAAACAGACATTGGGAATAAGCAGGGTTGGTAAAACTAGTATAAAACCCATCATTGTTTTATTTGTTTATTTAATTTATATATTTTTTTAGTTAGTTAGTTAGTTAGTGTTACTTTGTTCACCTTTATGCCCCTTTCCTCTCCTTTAGTGACCACATAAAAAGGCCTAAATCATATGATTGTTAATCAAATTAACACATGTGTGAATCGTATCTCTGCCTGCTATACATATTAATAAAAGAACAATAGCTTTATCTCTTTTTATCTCCAAATTGTTATTTCACATTAGATAATTCACTCCGGCTGGGACGAGGAGTTACTATTTACGAGGCTACGTGAAGGCGGCATTGTTCCACCCAGCTTGGCTGTCTCCAAGCTAATTGTACAACAACACACCGCGGCTAACACACGCTGTCATTTCCGACCAACCTGATCGGGATAGCCTAACATCACAGCAAGACGCGGAGCAGCGAGGATATCTAGCTTCATTAGAATAAGGTTATTTTCTGACGAGTAACAGCAGATAAGCGGTTAGCAGGCTGCTCAACTAACAGGAAGAGCTAAAAGTCTTGTTTGGGTGAGACTGAGGAGCCCTGCCATGTTTCGGCTTCACGGTTTATGTTTAACGATCGTGCTAATTAACCTCGAAACTTCTCAGTAACCATATGGCAAGGAGTCACAGGCACCTGTTTAATTTGTGTTATTTTGGTCTTGATTCTGTAGCTGGGTGGCTGTCAAGTGTTTTGTTTTTAACTGGAAGCCAGTTAGCAGCTAATGTTAGCCTTGTCTCATGTATTGATTGTCTAAGCTGCAGTGTGGTGCTAGAGAAGTAGTAACTTTAATTTATGTAACACATTTCTTTAGATTTAACACTGAGTTTACTGCCTGTTTGTGGAGCAG
Organism: Crenichthys baileyi; assembly: GCA_036173005.1. Taxonomy (NCBI): domain Eukaryota; kingdom Metazoa; phylum Chordata; class Actinopteri; order Cyprinodontiformes; family Goodeidae; genus Crenichthys; species Crenichthys baileyi. Next base: position 1,052,921 of record JAHHUM010001446.1, on the reverse strand, counting down.
CTCATGATATTGAAGCTTTTACAGTATATTGTACCTGAGGTTCTCCCTGGTTCTTTAAATGTATGAAAATAACTGAAGTTTTTATTTCTCTTTTCCAGCTGATCACCTTCAACTTTAGCCTGCAGCTATGTGAGCTGCTGCTCGGATGTGTGTGCTCCCACATCCATTCAGTGCCTGGCTGATACAGTTTTCAAACTGGTCTGGAGGACTTTGACGTAAACACTGAGTAGATCTGCTGCTGAGTCAGCACCACAAGTTTATGTTGCTCTGGATTGTGGGGTAACTTCCTATAGCAGCGTCCACAATGCCTCTGGGACTGGGAAGAAGGAAGAAGGCGTCCCCTTTGGTGGAGAATGAGGAAGCTGAGCCCATTCGTGGTGGTCTCAATGTGCCGGGTATGGAGGGATTGGATGGAGGGGTCGTTGGGGAAGCTGTAGGCTCTGACGGCCTTCCTCCCCCACCAAACAACATGAGACCCCGGCTGATCTTCCACACCCAACTGGCTCATGGCAGCCCCACAGGCCGCATTGAGGGCTTTAGCAATGTGCGAGAGCTCTATGCCAAAATTGGAGAGGCCTTCGGCATCCCAGCATCCGAGGTCAGTCAGACTTTGAATACATTAGACATTTTTGATTGGGATAAAGGTTAAATTTAAATGTTTCCCTGCACAGGTTATGTTTTGCACGCTGAACACTCACAAAGTGGACATGGATAAACTTTTAGGGGGACAGATCGGGCTGGAGGACTTCATTTTTGCCCACATTAAAGGCCAGAAGAAGGAAATAGAAATCTTCAAAGGAGAAGATGCTTTAGGATTGACAATCACTGATAATGGAGCCGGTTATGCTTTCATTAAGGTGAGCAAAGCTCCTGTATCTACAGTGAAAGGCCTGATCCCGGACTATCAGGTGTAATTATTAATGCAATATTGGCAGAATGATCAGCTGGATTGTTTTTTATGTGACATGTTTTGACTTTTGCCGCTTTGCAGAGGATCCGGGAGGGGAGCATCATCCACCAAATCCAGGTCATTAACGTAGGTGACATGATCGAGTCCATTAATGGCCATCGCCTCATTGGCTGTCGACATTATGAAGTTGCCAAAATGCTGAAGGAGCTTCCTAAGGGGAAAATGTTCACCATCAAGCTTGTGGAGCCCCTCAAAGCTTTTGGTAGGTTAGAGAGAACGGTGATCTTACAAAATAAAATGCATCAAAAGCCCGAGTTAATAAAATAGTTACAGAACATTCATGAAATGACCCTAATAGGCGAACATAAGACCAAAATAACCGAAGCTACAGTCCTGGAGCTGAGATAATTGTTAGATGTAGGCGATGATGTCTCCCACTGTCAGAGATAAAAGGTTTTATAATTGGAGCTTTACAAAGTGTAAAAGGTTTATATTAGGGATTTAAAGGTTTGGCAGTTTGTGAAGAGTTGAATTTCTACCAGTTATAATTATGTGTTCAACATGTTTTCTCCTTTTGTCTGTAGTAGCTTAAAATGTCACTGTATTCAAGTAAAGGGTCAATTATAAAATAAAACGATGAAAGGCAGGAACCAAAGGACCCCATGCGGCTTCGTCGAGGTCCAGTAGCCTCCGTATAGGAGGCCCCCCGATCCACTACTATGCCATCCGCCCCGTCGCTTCAGTAAAACCAGATTTCACGATTATTTGAAAACAAAAACAAAGTTGCCTTTCTTCAAATTGTTATATTAGCGATTACCGTAGTTAACTATATTAGCATGGTTAGCATTTTTAACCCAGAACAATCGGTCTTTGTGTGATCTTACGCTTAACGGAGGGATTTCCAAAAGGCTGCCAACATTTCCAGATCCAGAGGTTGAAAGCTCAAAGGGATTAGAATAAAAAAATCTAATTTTCTGTAATATGTACAGCCTTCCTTATCTCCTGAGGTGTAGCAAAGCTTGACTGAACAGCTGTAGAAACAGTTTCCTTTTTCGAAGGTTCTTGAAAGTTGTTCTTCCTCTAATCTTCAAACATGTCTTTGGTATTGAAAATAATTAACTTTAAGTCCTTTACTAACCACTTGTACAGTCAGTGTTTTTAATGGGACCTGTTAGTGTCTGGTGAATATATATTTACTGATTTAAAAAAAAAAAAAAAAAAGAAATCAGACTTTTTGGCTATTGGACTGGCCAAACAAGCTGAAAACAGGCTCATTGGGGGTGTCCAGTTTATTTCCCAGTGCATCTCTAGTTAACACTAAATATATCAAATGTTTACGTAGATATGATCGGCCAGAGGTCCTCAGGCTCCAGGTCAGCATCGGGGGTCCAGCTCGGGACGGGCAGAGGGACTCTTCGTCTGCGCTCTAAAGGTCCTGCCACAGTGGAGGAGCTGGTAAGCTGAGCTTTGGGCTGTTAAATAAATCTTTGTTCTTTAGTCTGATCATACACATTTCATTTTGTTCTTTCAGCCTTCTGCATTTGAGGAAAAGGCGATTGAGAAGGTGGATGATTTGCTAGAGAGCTACATGGGTATCAGAGACAGCGAACTTGGTAAGAATATTTTGTCTATGTAGACTTTTATGGTCCAACTCTGTGTTTCTTGTTGATTTTAAATGACCTCATGTTTGTCCTCAGCGGCCACAATGGTGGAGCTGGGCAAAGACAAGAAGAACCCAGACGAGTTTGCCGAAGCTTTAGATGAAACTCTGGGAGATTTCGCCTTCCCCGACGAGTTTGTTTTTGACGTCTGGGGCGCCATCGGAGACGCGAAGGTTGGACGCGTGTAACTGCAGGAGCAAGTGGAGCAGAACGCCTTGTTAACACTCGCAGCGCTCAACACTACTAAAAAAAACCCCAACACCACCATCATGAGTTTATTTTTATTCCAGCGTGCAACACTCCTTGTATTTTTGTGCATTTCCATTCCCTTCGGGAGCCAGAGCAGAACGTCCAGTTTCATGGAAAGGAAGGTGACTGCAGTGCTTTAATTTGTCTTCCAGTGTTTTTCCAGACATTACATCGTTGAGCGCATCATGTGACCCCCCCGCATGTTTATGTTGTAGTTGCCGGCAGTGGAATGAGCACCGACTCACTCATATGGGAGAAACAAGATCTTTTAATAACAAAAATCTGATTCTTTCTGCAACAGCAGAGGAGAAGATGAGCTGCACGTTACCTCACCTTGTTAGATATTGCACAGCATAAGGTCTCCCCTGAATTACAGCGCTGTTCTGAACCACTTGATGTTACTGTGATGGATCAGTTTTACACGCATGTGCTGTTATGTTTTTTTTTTCTTCATTTCTTCATAGCATCTGGTGGTTTTATGTTACAAATAAAAACTCTGGTTACAAAGAGTTGATAGTAAACCGTAGCTTTACACTAAAAAGATAAGTGGCTCACTACTAGTGAAGGAGACAGGAGAAGGAACCTGTCTTTTCTAGACTATACAGTGTCAAGAGAAAATCAGTGTTAACGTCCTGTTACTGAGGGTCGGGCAGCAGGTTGGTTTGTGGACCGTGTCGGCTTATTTTTTATAGCTAGCTGTTTTTATATGAGGTGATGTGATGTCTATTTTAAAAAGAATTGTGTAAAAACACCATTTTCACCATGTCGTGCATCTTTATTACTGAGAGAGCAGTATTAAAGAAACTGTGATGGTTCGGAGTACCTGTGCAAAAAACAAAATCTGAATTTCACCTTTTTTTTTTCTTTTTTTTTTTAGATAACGGTCATATTTTAAGACATTAAGATGCATGGATGCCTGGTGTTAAGAACCTGTCAATATGTTTAACCTGCAAAACACCAGATTTAAAAGAAAAAAGAAGCTTTTGGTGTTCTAACATTTCCAGATGATCCAAATGTGATGAAGCTGTTTTGTAGTCTTGTTTCATTCCTCAGAGTTGATGATAAATCTTTATGGGTGGTGTAATTAACTCATGCTTGGACACTAATAATTATTTTGATGGCTTTGTGTTACACTGTCCATGTTCAAATATAATGCAATAACACCTACAAAGCACGTTCTGTTTAGTCTTTCACTGCACTGTTTCGTCTTTTAAAAGGGTTTAAATTACACCAGATAACACTTTTACCCACTTCAGTATCTTAAATGTTTTCTAGCTCTCACAGAAACTGCCTCAAAGGTTGTTTGTATCTCTTCCCCCTCCTTTGTCCTTCTGAAAAATGCATGATGTTTATTCACACTGTGAAATCTCTGTCAGCAGGCATTCGGGTGATGTAATCAGATCGACCTCGACTCTCTTGATAGCGCTGGTCAGACTGATCGAGGTCATTTACAGGACTTTGTCAGGAAGGTGGCAAATTGGAGAGTTAAAGTGCAAGGAATAAGTATTTAATCCCTCTGCTGAATTTGTTTCCTATTTATTTTTTTTAGAAAATGATTAGGAGTCCAGAAAAAAAAAAAAGTTGGATAAAAGTTAAAAATGAATCGAATCCCTCAGTTAAATATGCGCTGGAACTTGGAGGAGGAACGTTTGTTTGCAAGCAAAGCCTTAAGACACATTCGCCCCTTTTACGCTGGCTTTGTTTAGCCTGGCTCTACTCCATTCGGCTTTGTAAGCATGTCCATTACAGTTTTTTCCGTATTGGTACCGACTTTTTTGGTCCCTGCACCGGGGCTAAGTAGGGACTCCATGTGACGTGAACAGACTGCTGTTCACTGATTGGCCACGGGACCAGGAGAAATTAGGTTTTCAAAGAGCTAGTGCAGGTAAAAGTTAATAAAACTCAAGAATGACTACAATAATAATTAGGACCACAATGGCTGGAGCGGGGCAAATTGAAATATAATTTACTATTTGCAAAAAATAAACCATTCCTGAAAGCTTAAAGAAAAAAAGGACATCAGCTTTCTGAGGTAGGGCTCTTTGTTTAACAACATCCTAAATCAGCTGATCACACAGAATCATCTGTTCAGAAACACAAACATTTCCCCGAAACATACAAAACAACACTACCATGAAATGGAGTGTTTGGTTCAAAAATGTATTGCCGGTCCTTAAGCAAACCACCGTCTGCAGGAGGAGGGAGCAGGCAGAGAGCAACAGCCCACATTCAGACTGCCTGCATCGGGTCAAACAGGAGGAAGAACCCGCTAAATCTGCGGTGCACGAATATCCATATTGGATGTTCGTGCGCCACATAATCAGCTATGGATATTAGTTAGGTCACTTCATGGCCTAAAATTTGTTTCTTTAATAAATTTGCCCTCTTTAGTGTGATTTTGTCATTCTGGAAGATCCAGCCACAACCAATCTTCGTTCTGGTGAGAGAAGAAGGTTCTTACCCAAGAATTTATGCAATACGGTACTGAATACCATAGAGCTCAGTTTTGGCATTTCACCACCTTTTCCCAAGCCTTCTCTGAATCACCGGCAAAATTAGGACAGCCTGTTCACATGCCTTCTATAGCAGGGGCCAGCAAGCTATTACATATTGCATGTTGTCTGTGATCCCAGCTGCCTTCAGACCAGCCAAAAGATCAATTTACGTGATCACATCCTAACATCAAATGGTGAGATTCTGCATTAAACTCCAGACTGGGAGCAATTGACGGGCATTTTATATTTGCTCTTTTCTAAACATCTTCAGCTAATATTCTAGGAGCCCAATCCAGCCTTGTGGAGATCAACGATCTTGTCACTGACATCCTTTGAACGCTGTTTGGTCTTTCTCATGGCGGTGGGGAGGCAGGGCTAGAAATGAAATCTGTGAACAGATTTACTTTATACACACAATAAAGCTGAGAGGTTTCTGTTATAGAATGAGTGATCTTTTGGCTGCACGACTCCACAACAAATTTGCGGGAACCAGAGTTCTGGCTTCTTGGCAGAACACTTTTTAAATTTAATGACATGGATTTTTAGCTTCTACGGGTTTTGGGTTTCTACTCCATCTTCTGTCTCTCTGTATTAAACTATATTAAATGTCACTTAAACTATATTAAAGGAATGCATAAAAAACAATCAGAATTGGCAGTGGGTCAAATAATTATTTCACCCACTGGACAACAAGGGTGAAACAGAATAATACTTTCTGAAATGTGTTTTCAAGATGAACACACAAAGGCACCCTTTTTTATAGGAAGAGGTTAATGTTGTGGCTGCTAAATGAGGGGTGGTGACCTTTACCTTATTTACTAGAAGTGATGTAGACCAGTTCTGCAAGTCTGTGTTGATCTATAACTCAGGTTGCTGTTAAAGTCTGCCCAGATTACTCTCTGGACCCACCTTGGAGCTCTTCCTCTTTGTGCATTCAACGACAGCAGCTGTAAGAGCAGATCTCTCCCCACACTTTAGGAACGGATCATGGCTTCGCGGCCCCGAGCTTCCTCCCAGCCAGGAAAACTTTCCCTGCCTCAGATTACCAAGGTAACCTCATCCCTTCGTCCACGAGCTGTTTCCAATCGCTCTTGCTCCATGCTGGAGAACGAGTTGTCTTGTCCTATCTGCTGTGAGATCTTCAAGGAGCCGGTCGTGCTCAAGTGCAGCCACAGCTTCTGCAGGGTCTGCCTGCAGCAGTTCTGGAGTAAGAAGAAGGCCAGGCGAGAGTGTCCCATCTGCAGGAGGAAGTGCTCTCTAACGGAGCCGACGGTCAGCCTGGCCCTGAAGAATGTGGCTGACACCTTCCTGAGGGAGCAAGAGAAGAGGGGGGGCACAGCCGGACTGGGGACAGGGGCCAGGGTGGCGAGGGAGGATGGAATGGTGCTGGAGGAAAAGTGTGTAACACATGGGGAGGTTCTCAAACTCTTTTGTATGGATGACTTTGAAGTCTTGTGCTGCGTCTGTCACACTTCCAAGAAGCACCAGGGACATAGAATGTGTCCTCTAGATGAAGGAGCTCAGGATCTGAAGGTGAAAATTACTCTTAAAAGTTAATAATCTATCATTTTAAAGCTTAAATACCTGTTTTAACTGCACTGAAATACTGAGAACCTGGAAAAAGGTGTAATTTGTTTAATGATTCTACAGATGGAGATATATTGGCTGGAATTCCTCTGATTTCTGGTGTTTTTCTACCCTCAGACAGAACTGAAGAAGGAGCTGATCCCCCTAAAGAAAAACCTGCGCGACCTGTATGAAGCCAAGCAGGAGTGTGATGACACAACTGTGCACATCAAGGTATCAATAAACAGATCCAAGAAACTCTAGACAACCTGCGGGACTGCAGATGTAATTTGGACGTAGGCTGAGTCATGCACTGTTGGCATGTAAACATCCAAGCCGCAGTGTTAGAGAAACACAGTACTTTAGAATCTTGGATGCTTTGAAGTTCTCAGTTGGTGTGTAATTCACTGTCTCAGATTTATCTATAAAACATTTACGGATGGGTTGGGCAGGAGTTGTAAACTAAAAATTAAATTAAAACAAACAAAAAAAATCTAAACTTCCCATCGTTAAAAAACTACATCCAAATTGTTAATCAAAAATGATTTTGAAAAAGACGAGTTTTGAGTTGTTTTTTTTTTTATTCAGCTGAGTCCACACACCTTAACCTAAAGGGGTCAGGACCAAGGTTGAATGCTGGCCTAGCCAGAATTTGAATTGGGAAGACCTTGCCTAATTGTTTGCAAATCCAGCGCAAGCGGACACTCACTTTGCTTATGCCTCAGGCCAGATCAAAGTCCGTTATTTGGTCCGTTAAAAAAATGACAGCAACGTTCTAATCTAGCTGTAAACCTCCTGCTATCCAAACAAAGTCTGAGACAAAAGTCTCAGGCTCTGGGATGCCCAGTTAGGTTAGGCCAATGAAGTAGAGGTCAGAGGGCCTAAACATATGTAGGCTGGGTGGACAAACTTCCACCTATCATTTAGTAAATTTGAAGGAAAACAGTGCTGCTTCTGTAGCCCTGAACTAGAATTAAAGTCATGTAATTTCCCCTAAATTTCAAACTAAAAGTCTCCTCTCCGGAAAAGATACTTAAATACATTTCTTTGAGACAAACAAAAGCTATGCTCACCAAACTTGTTCCACGTTCACCGCTTCTCTCAGTGCTCAACAGGGTGCACGGACACAACTGTGTCTAATGGAGACAATTAAACTGTGCAGTTAATATTAGTCTTAATTTCCTAGCCTTAACACGCACTTTAAATAATAGTTGTTTAGCCTAAATATTCAGTTATGGCATAGCAACATTAAGCACAAGTAAGTGATGATCTATACTCTCATGTGTGGTAGAGCCAGACGCAGGCCACAGAAAAGCAGATAAGACAGGAGTTTGAGGAGCTTCGGGAGTTTCTCAAGCAGGAGGAGGATGCAAGACTGGCCGTCCTGCAAAAGGAGGATGAGGAGAAAAAGGAGCTGGTGAGGAAGAGGTCTGAAAGCATAACCAGAGACATCCTCACTTTCTCTCATGCTGTCATCGCCATTGAGAATGAGATTGCGTCCAGTGATGCTCAGTTCCTTCAGGTGAGTAGATTTTCTTCTAGAGATAAATAAAATACTTGTTTTGCTCCATGCAGAACACAAAGTATCCTAATTGTCTGTGGCTTCCTTTCAGAATTACACCAACACAAAGAAAAGGTAGAATTTCTTTTTTTTTATTCCCTGCAGTATTAGATCAAATTAATACTTCTGCTTGTTTTAGTACTGATTAATTACTGTTACATGTCATCACAGAGCACATCTACCCCAGAAAGAACTGGAAAAACTGTCAGGTGCCCTAATAAGTGTGGCCAAGCATGTGAGCTCACTTAAATACCAAGTGTGGGAAAAGATGATGGAACTGGTTCAGTGCAGTAAGTACCTGTTTGGACTTTGAATGGGTTGCATGTTGCAGACACTTTGTAAACCAGCTCAGTTTAGTGGTTTTGGGATGAGCTTTAAATAATGTGTTCTTGGATGCCTGATGTGGTATAGATACTTATATTTATGAGGATGGATGCCATGTTAAATTTGGGCTTTTAATAATAAAAAAATAATTTGATTTTGGACCAGGAGCCTCTGTTTTGGTCAGCACCCTCATCATGGTCATCATGGTAGCCCTATTTTTTATTTTTCTATCTATTTTGGCAACGAAACAGCCCCACAACATGATACTGCTGCTGCTCTATCCTGGAAAAAGACCAATTTAAATAAAAGATTAAAAGCACCAGATTAATATGATATTTGTGCTCATGATGTTGTGAATTTAAGATTATGACTGCAAATATACATTCTGCTTTTATTCGTATTATTTTCAGTGAGGGGTCTTTGGGCTTCTTTCTATCAACAGGTTTTGCTCTAACACAAAGGAACGTACTTTGAATTCTTATTTGTTTTTTTGTTAAATGACTATTTTTCTGCTCATTTTAGCACCCATAACCCTGGACCCCAACACTGCCTACCCCTGGCTGTCCCTTTCCTCAGACTTGACCAGCGTGGCCAACAGTGGATCCCTGCACCAGCTCCCAGACAACCCGGAGCGTTTTGGTCACTTTGTGTTCGTGCTGGGATCAGATGGCTTCACTTCAGGCCGCCACGCCTGGGAGGTGGAGGTGGGCAGCAAGGTGGACTGGATGGTCGGTGTGGTCAAGGAGTCCATTGACAGGAAAGGGCACATTTCGGGGTGTCCGGAGGGGGGCTTCTGGATGATCTCGTACTCTGAGGGCGAGTACTCAGCAATGACGAGGCCCAGCACTCCTCTCCACTTGGAGGGCGATCTGACTCGGGTCAGGGTGCAGCTTGACTGGGAGGCTGGGGAGGTTAGTTTTTCCAACCCTGTAACCATGAAGCCGGTATACACCTTCACTGACTGTTTCACTGAAAAGATGTACCCATTTTTCTGCCCCGGCGTCAACATTAACGGAAGCAACCCCAAACCTCTCAAAATCTGCCCTGCCAAGGTGGCTGTGTGGAACAGTGCAACCTGGTGATCTGAGATTATGTTACAGAAAGCACTGACGTGTTTTATATTGCACAGGTTTGATGATGTTTTGTGAAGGTGTGAATGGAGCTATGGAGCAATGATACAAAGAAAATACTATAAAGCAGTTTCATGAAACCAGACACACCCATGCTAACCTTTCTACTTCTTCATGAGGAGCAGCAGGGTGAGCATCATCCCCCTCCGGTGGTGAAAACACACCTATTTGATTTATACCTCACTTTACAACCAATTTAACTTTAACTTTTAACTTTACAATTCCCCTAAATGAAGGAGAGGTTACTTATATAACATCAACATTTCTATGTGTTACATGTGAGTCACTGAAATGCATTTCATTAGACAAAAAAGCTATTTTATAAGAGCAGCCAGGCCCATAAAGCAGAAGGAGGAGATAGCAAAGATACTCACATTTTGTCTAAGAGAAGATCACAAACATTTAATGAAAAATCAAAAATATAAAATTAAATAAAATGTGAAATCAAAATGTCACAAAATGTGGCTAAATTATAATTTTTTTTGTTTGTATGCATATTTTTCCTCACTGGCCTGTTCATTGTTTGGGCTAACATTCTGAACACTATAATGTAGAAACTGAAAAAAAGGTTAATTAAATTATTGCTATGTAAATAAAACCTACAGTTAAGTCCAAAATTATTCACACCCCAGGTAGATTTTTTTTCTTATAGGAAATAAGAAATCATCTCCCAAAGATAATAAAACAACATAAAGGTTATTGCAGTGTTTATGTCGATGCCTTTCTGGTGGAGGATCAAGTAATTCAAGTATCAATTTTGATAAAAAAAACAAATTACTTTTACTTTTTGCTACATTTTCATCTGTATTTTCATCATGTTTCATCTGGACAGAAGAAACATGTTGGTGAAATTTAAAGATAACCTTAAACTGTCAAGGGTTTTAATAATTTTAGGTTCTACTTTGTTTTTCAAGACCAAACAATACTTAGAACAATAACAGTTTATTTCCTTTCACCAGAATTCACTCAACTGTGAAATCCTGATGGTTCCAATATGCTTGTCAGTGAATAAACCGCTTCCTCTACATTGTTTTATTGCATCCTTTTTTGTTCTTTTTAGAAGAACTCATTCTGAAGGGCAGCAGAAAGTTTTCCACTAACCTCGTCTCCACCCTTGCCACTGGGCAAAGCCAGGAGGGGAGTAGAGCTTTCATTATGCAGTCATTTTAAACAAGAGATAAGACCAGGGACAGAACAATTAAGGATTATGTTCGGAGACTTAGCTGGTCCTAGAAAGTTGTCACTTGCCAAAAAAAGGAAATAAGAATTTAAAGTTACATTAATGTTCTGTGTTTTAGAACCACCCTGTCCCTTGAAGGCATTCTTGTGTCATTGTTTCCTGTGTGTCATCAGAACTGGTAGTGAGTCCTTTTGACTAGAAAGTCTGCATTGTTTATCAAGTTGAGACCGGCTGGCCTCACAGGAGAGCCCTCCTGCAGTGCATTTATTCATGCTACAAAGGTCAGACCTGTCTGACAAAGACAGGAGCATCCGCAGCAGGCAGAGGCAGACATTACATGTAGACGGTTCTGTGAACAGTGTTTCTCCCCCTTACAGATGTCTTCTGTTTTTTTACACTTAAATGTTTCAGATCATCAAACACTTTTTAATATTGGGCAACAATAACTTGAGTCAATAGAAAAAAGCTGTTTTCACTTATGAAACTTATAAAAGGAACCAACCTTGTCCTTTATGAAAACGTAATTGATTCCCTTGTTAATTATTAATTTACTGTAATGAGCAGTTAAATCTTAGGTCAGTTTCACTAGTCACAGCCATGCCTGGTTACTGTCAGACCTGTAGAATCAACAAACCATGTTAAAATAACTTATCTGAGAACATGAAGGAGGTTAAAAGAACTTATGCCCACTCTAACAAAATTTAAGAACAGATGAGACACAAAGTCATTGACATCAGTGTGGAAAGGCGTTGAAAGCCAGCATTTCAGAAAAAGAACACCATACTGAAAGTCGAACATGGTGGTGACAGTGTCATGGTCCTGTCTTTCTTTGCTGATTCAGGACCTACATGATTTGAGGCAATTCATGGAACTGAGAGTTTTGCTCTCTAGCAGAAAATCTTTAAGGACAATTTCTGACCTTAAACTCTAACACACTGTGTTATGCAGCAGGACAATGATCTGATGCACACCAGCAAGTCCACCTTGAATGGCTAAAAAAAAAATTAAGGTTTTAGAGTGGCCTAGTCAAACTCCAGACCTAAATCCAATTAAGATGCTGTAGCATGCCCTTTAACACACCGTTAATTCTCAAAAACCCTCCACATTGGCAGAATTCTGCAAAGAAAATTCCTCTACAGTAACGTACTCTTTCCCCCTTCATAAATGAAACCATCTTATAAAACTGTGTTTTGTATTTACTCAGATTATATTTGTCTGGTGTGAAGACTTGCATGATAATCTGAATCATTTAAGCATCACAGAAAGAGAGAATATAAGAAATCAGGTAGGGGACAAACGTTTTTTCACTGAACATCACAAAGCTGTAGCACCCATTCCAACTGAGGTTTGTGTGTGTCAACACAAAAGAGCTGGATGGTAGGTTTAACTCCAGTGGGTTAGCTACAGTGTTTCTTGCAGACAGTTTCCTCCATCTCAACGCCTTTGCTGACTCATAACATTTCAAGAAAGATCAGATGCGGGGTTCCTCAAGGCTCCATTCTCAGACCACTTTCATTCGATATCTACTGTATATGCTCTTCCTACCTCAGATTGTAAGATATTACAATCAGTGATGGCTGGTGATAAAAAAATTGGATGGGGCACACTAGAGTTCGGGAATTACAACACAACAATAAACTACTTGAACGTAAATTCGTCCACAGTCACATGCCTGCTGCTGGATTTTTAAGTCTGGTCCATCAGGTCCAGATTCCTTTATCTGCGTTTTTCCCTCCAGCGAAAATGTCTTAAAATTATTATTTAATAAAGGATAAAATTATTGTTTGGCTGTCAAAATTGTCTCCTGTCTTGTCATTGTTGTCGGACTCTTCAATTTACATCCGTATGTTTGAGCGACCTCTAAGCTGCCAGGAGTAGTACATTAATTAGCAGGTATCATGAATTAGTCAGATTGGATGACGAATGACACAAAAAGCGCTGATTTGCCACAGGCGCAGAGAGCTGTGCCTAGGGAAGAATCTTTAAGTTATCAATTAGGGACCAGCATGAGATCACATGAGGCACCCTAGTGCCTCCTATAGCTGCCACAGATGTGCTGATGACATACAACTTTTACAGTCACTCAGACAGTGTGTCCACATGAATGGATGGCTCTGAATCTTCCCCACTTAATGCATAAAATTCAGAAATCATTGGCTTTGGGCCAACAATGGAAGGTTTAGAAATCAGTACTTGACTAGACTCAATCAGCCTAAAAACGGAAGAGTATGCGAGAAACTTGGTTGTGTTTATGGAATTAGACCAAAATTGTAATATCCACAGAAAGTCTATGATTAAAACAATTTACCAGGACAAATTTTTGTTTTCAGTAGGTTAGATTATTGTAATGTTGTCTTAACTGGTCTCTTTAAAAACATCAATCAGGTCCTCCAAAATGCTGCTGCCAGAATCCTGTCCAACACCAGGAAACTGGACCATATATCACACCAGTGCTTTAATCACTGCATAGACTTTGTGTTTGTAAATAGATATTATGTAAGATATTGTTATTGGTCTATAAGACACTAAATGGCAAGGGGCCTAAATGTATGTTACAGTTGTTGGTCAAGTGTCAACAGTGTAGACCCATCAGGTCATCAAAGACGGGCTTACTCTGTGTTCCCTAGACCAGGTCTAAACAAGTCAAGGCAGCATTTAGCTTCTATGCTCCCCAGGTCTAGAACAAACTCCTAGAAAACATGACCTGTGCAGAAACTGTTGGCTCCTTTAAAGACTGAAAATGTTACTGCATAAAGGTTAAAGATAAGTTTATTCATATGAGTATGAAGTGAGTTTAATATCTACATACTTTTTCTCTCATGATTGCATTGAATCTACAGTTGCTGTGTTGACAGTGTGCATTCCTGCTAAACCACTGTATCATTTCTTTGTTAAAAGTCCCCCTTTGACTTTCTCACAAAAACCCTTGATAACAAAAAAGCTTCACAAATTATTTACTTTGACAAAACAGGTTGAGTTGTGCGTTCATTTGATCTGAGAGGCTTGTCAATAGTTAATTTTCTTAGTTTTTCAGAGAAATACAAGGCTTTCTGACTGAAAACCAGCTCTAACATTTAAAAAAATCTAAATTAAAAAACTAATATTTAATATATATGTGGAAATCCTAAGCAATAAATACATCAAAACTTTATTTGCAAAACTTAGAATTCTAAACTGAAAGCTGCATGAATGCCCCTTTGAAATGATCTCTAACATACATTAAAAGCTTTACAAAGGGGAGTATATACTGCAGAGCTGTTGGCATAAATAGTTTTAAATTACAGTGTAAGTATGTCCAAGTTCTTTAGTTTGTTCATTGCACATCAACAAAAACAAGCTGGTCAGTGTGAAGCTCTGACTTGCTGACAGATAGTTTGTATAAGCAAAGATAAATTCTGAACTTTAACACAACTGTCCTACAGTAAAGCTCGCTGCCTAATCTTGTCCATAACTGAGACTGGTGGTCTTTGGATTTACTCGCTGCTGGTGAGCGTTAAATGAGTGCGTTTAAAAGAGTTTCAAAAAGCATTCACGAGAAATAGAAAATAAAATAATCAGAGGGCTTGTGGACTTTGATGTCACTTTCGGAAATGCTAAAAGACACTAAGGAAGACAAAACAGCTACAGCACAAAAAAGGACAAAACAAACATCTCCTTGATGTTCATTTGGCAACAGTTTCCTTTGGCTATCCACATAAAATCGGCAGTGTCTCGCTCAGGCTCTATGACTACATGTACATATTCATTCACACACTTAAACATACATACAATACATATGATACACAAAATTCTGGTCACTTCAAGTAGAAATTTGCTACTGTGAAGAGTTGAGAATAGTATAGAAAAAACAACCCGATTACCACAAATGGTGTTATCCTAATAAGATAATAATATATATTTCTTTCTTCTTTTTCGAAATTATTGACCTTTCTTTTAAAGCCAAAAGGAATAGCTTCTGGAGTTTTGAGAAAGATGTGACATTTCCATCATCTACTTAGTCCTTATAGACCAGATGTCAAAACTCATCATGAAATTATTCACAGAAACAAAAATTTTAAGTCTGTTCCCAAAATTTTGCATGCCACAGTACTTACAGTGCCTTGCAAAGGAATTCACATCCCATGAAAATCTCCACACTTTCTCAGATTACCACCAAAACTTTCTTATTTTATTGGGATTTTATCTGGCAGACCAACAAAAAGTAGTGGATAATAATAAAGTTAAAGGGAAAAGATACATGGGGTTGAAGGTTTTTTGCAAACAAAACTTCAGCCTCTAAAATATTCCCTTCAACGACTTTCTTCTACTTAGCTCCTTCCGTCTCTCCGCCAACTCTGACCTGGTTCCACGTTCTTGCTGAAGAAAAGCATCCCCACAGCATGATGCCCCACCATGTTTCAGGTAGGAATAGTGAGGGTTCAGGGTGATCTGCATTGCTAGCTTTTCACCACATGTTGCGTTTGCACATTGTAGACCATTATGTTCAGTCCGTGGTCCTATTTCACTAGAACACCTTCTTCCACAAGTTTGCTGGGTCCCCTACTTGGCTTGTAGTGAAGGGCGAATGAGACCGGCTTTCTTTCAATAATCATGTTCTTCTTGCCATTAGTCTATAAAGGCCAAATTTGTG